>QLPN01005406.1:2734-20838 GCA_003314395.1 Albatrellus ellisii | reverse complement strand
AGTTCCTATGGCTACCAGTGTCTTCGCCTCCGGACATCTTGCATCTTCACATCTTTGGTTGCAAAGCCTGGGTTCAGTTTCTGGCCCACCAGCAAACCAAACTTGAGCCGAAGGCCCAGCCCCTCACCTTCATAGGGTACAAAACTGGCACCAAAGGGTGGGTTTTCTGGGATAAGTCATCTTCCCATCATGTCATCAGCAGGGATGCTGTTTTTGAAGAGTCTGTCTTCCCAGCTCTTGTTGCTGCTTCTGCACCCACCGTGCTTGATGTTTTCCCACCTCCTCCATCCCCACTGTCTGATGATGATGATTCTGACACCCCTGCCTCAGACGATGATGACTCCGACAGCAATGAGGATGGTCCACCCAGTGACATGCCTCCTATGGGTGGTCAACCTGTCCCAGATGTTCACTCTGATGACACACCTGCAGCGGGCGATCCCCCTGTACCACTGTTACCTCTCCCCCATGCTCCAGCACCCATGCCCGTACCCACTGAGTGCTAAGAGCGGCCTATTGGATGGTCTTAGGGAAGGTCTATAATGTTACTCCTGGTAACCAAGGTTTGGATCTGAGTTTGATGAACGTAATAGAAGTTCCTGATGACGATAAAGAGTGGGATCAACGATATAGTTATGAGGATAATTCCACCAATAATGATTCGAGGATCCAGAGTGACGAGTGTAAGATGTTGTTTAGTGACGTTTAGTGGCTTAGAGGTCTTAGACTTAGTTCTTAGAGAATGAAGCGAGATTGTAACGAGCTTAGGTCAAGCGCAGTAAAAGGAGAATCCCTAGATTGCAAAGTTGACAAGACTGGGGTTTAAGACCGCCAGTCTGTCAACTATTTATACAAAACTGGAGATCTAAGTATAGTAAAGTTGTGCAGCAAAGCGCAGTAAGTCGCATCCATGTGATATAAGTGGCTCAGCCACAAGCATGAAATGAACTTGAGATAAACAAAGATAAATAAGAGCAAGAAAAAGGAGTCCTTGCTAATTGTATAGTAATAGTTCTTAGCAAGTAAATGTTATAATAAATCAAAGAAAGATAAAAGAGAACAAGATAAGTCTAATATAGTATTTGGAGCTAAGCTCACACTTAAGTATGTGAATACTTAAATACTATAAAAGAGAAAAAGAAAGAGGAGAGTCCTTACTAAGTAAAGTGGAGCTAAGCTCACACTTGTAGTAATAATACTACACTTTACTATAGTAAGTAAGATAAAAGAAAAAAGAAAAAAGAAAACGTGTTACAAAGTGCCAAAGCAAGTGCCTCATAACACACACATTCCAACTCGCACATACACAGATACACACACCTAATGCCTCTATGGTTACTGGTCCGTGCACCACAGTAGATACTATAAGTAGACTATAGCATTGTCACAGAAGAATAAGAACTATTCTAGTTCCTCCACTGTGTATGGCCTGTGTTTCACAAAAACAACCATCAGTGACATCAGGCAAACACAGCAACATTAACACACAGCACACAACAATCATCTGCAGTTGCATCAATCACCCATTTGTTTAGGCATCAGACTATAGAACTGGGTTTGGCCAATGAGGAGCAGGATTGATAAAATGTGTAGGCCGAGATGTGGTCCATGGAGTCACAAGTCGTGAAGTCAGCATTTGGTGTGATCAGCACTTTTCCTATTTCACTCATCCATACTTTAATTGTTGCATCCAGACTCCATCTCATTGCAAACACCTCTATGATCAACCCTACATTGTAAATTTTCTGTTTTGTTTTGTTGTGCTCCCATCTTGGAGCTAGACTTGTATTTAAATAGTGCATCATCTGTCAGAACAAATAGATTCCCCTGGGCCCACCATTTGACTTCTCTTCCTGTCTGAGCACATTTGTGAAAAAGCATGCTCTGATCTTCCCTCTGCATATCTCACTATCAAGGAAGTGCATGTTCCTTGTAGGTTGTGTCTATTATTTGTTGAATTGGGCAGCACAGCTAGGGAAGCAAAACACCATGACATAAATGAAGTAGGCATCAAGCCCAAGACAGATTGAGATTGAAAGAAGGGCTAAAGCCCATCAGAACAGAGGGTAGAGGATACACAGAAGAGAGTGAGAGCTCAGCACATTCAGAAGTGCTGAGGTAAGACGAAGACAAAGTGAAGAAGATATAGTAAGAGCTAGATAGAGTTTTGTCAGAACGTACTTATTTTTCTCTTCATTTTACGATTTCTTTTATCCTTATCGCTCAAGATCTACATGAGATATCTTATCTCATCTTATCTGATCATCAGTAGATCTTATCGCGATTATCTATGACACATATCCATTTAGTCATCGGGCCACTTACTATACAATTATGACTACAATTCCCACAGACGCTTACTGATGCAGTGCAATGCTGCACATTGCTTACTGATACTTCTCACAGATGCTGCACATCTTATTTACATACGCCTACCCTACAGTGACAACACATGGTCTGTGCACCGATCCCTGTAGTATATAAGGACTCTCATGTAGTAGATAGCTCTTTAGCTTTATACATCTGAGATATCTGCTATACAGCGTGACTCTTCTAAGGTGTATTGTCTCCTCCCTCGCCAATCCCCCTTGCCTCTTCAGTTGTGACCTCGCTGTCCTAGTGTGTGCCTCACAAGTTTAAGAGGAGCTCAAACCATAAAGAGAGAAGAAATACCAATAAGATGAGATAGAGATAAGTATACTTTAATAAGTAAACAGTGTGATCAGCATCATAAGGTAATGAAAAACCAACATTATTGTGTTGCATTCCCTATTGCATTGCATTCACTATTGTGTTCTCCCTTGCATCATGTTGCATTCTCTCTATATTGTCATATTGCCCATTTGTTGCCTAAGTCGTGTCCCCATTTATCACCCCAGTCACATCATGCTATAGCACATATCACTCTTAACTACTAACTCTCCCTTCTTTGGTGTTTAGAGAATCTTACAACTTGCACCCTCCAGCAATTGTTGTGGTTGTGGTTGTTATTCCCCTTCAGCCTGGCACAGCACATATCAACACATGGCATGGGAACACTAAGATGAAGAAGGAAGTTGGACCAAGAGTGAAACAGGACAGTTGACTGTATAGCAGCAACTAATGATGGTACAGGAGTAACAAAAGAAACCGGTAGGAAAGGGAGTGGAAGAGAAAGGCTCTGCATTCTAGAGGCCATAGTTGAGTCCTTATATATGGTATGGGATGAGGATGGAATGCATGATGAAGGACAAAAGCATGCAATAATGGAGGGTGGAAAGCACATGATAATGGTGCGGACAGGGGCAGTGATCTGACATAGCAAGAGGATGTGGGGGCATGACATAGGTGATGATGATGGGGCATGACGTAGTCTGGTCCGGTGTATGTGATGTGGTAAGCCAGGGGGTTACACACATGCACTTATGATACATGTGGTGCATCATGAGTCAGAAGCGGGGCTACGATTGAGGCACTGCAAAGTCCGGTCCGGGGTCGTGCTTTCCCGCACTTTTGTGTGGTTCCTCCGTCCTTCCTCTTCGCCCTTCACCTCAACTATCTACTCCCCCGCAGCTCAGTTCTATACGCGCTTATTTCTCCGAATCACAGAATATCAGCTTGCGCCGCATGATCCCTTCTCGCAAATCTGTCGTTTTGACTGCACGCGCCTTGCGGCGCATAGCGTCTCCATCTCACACCCGTGCATCTAGCACCGCGCTCTCCAGCACGAATCTTTATTCATCCGGAAAAACGCACTCGCATACTGCGACATTGTCAGCTGCAACATGTATCGACCGGGCCAGCACGCAGACACACATGTATGCTACCGTTGCTGGTAAGCCGACGTCTGTCCTTGCTAGGCATGTCTTTGAAGCAGCCACTTGCGTGATAGGATCATCAATATCTCCACAGCCCCCTCGGAAGTCCCATTTTGACAAAATACTCATCGCAAATCGGTGCGTTGCGAGTTACATGTAATGGGTCTGATTTTGTGCCGACACAAGCTTCGTATAGTGGAGAGATCGCTTGTCGTGTCATCCGTACCGCGGAGAAGCTCGGAATCAAGACCGTAGCTGTCTATAGTGACGCTGATGCGGACTCGCTACATGTCAAATTGGTGTGTGTTTTCGTTCCAGAGCAAATGCGTCACTGAGAACATGGCACGTGTGTAGGCGGACGAGGCTTACTGTATCGGGCCCGCACCTTCGTCCGAGAGTTATGTATGTGTATCAGCAGCAGCATAGAACACATGCTCATGCGATGATGTGTGCAGCTTCGTATGGACAGGATCATAGATGTCTGTCGTAGAAGTGGTGCCCAGGTATATTTGCTTGACACCATGCTTTGGGCTGATACTAATCACCTTCTGGCAGGCTGTTCATCCCGGGTGGGTGGTACGCCCCACCTTTCTTATTAATCAAACTGACCCATTCATCAGATATGGTTTCTTGAGCGAGAACGCAAAGTTTGCCAGTATTTTAGCGAAGGAAAGTATTGTGTTCATCGGCCCACCTGCTAGTGCCATCATCAGCATGGGTTCAAAGAGGTGAACCCATATTTTATGTTTGTCCTCTCACTTTTCTACTCGTGGTTGCTAACCGTTCCGTCCATTTTTACAGCGAATCGAAAACAATCATGTCTAGTGAGCATATACCTACATTTCTGGCGAAACACGACTCACTAGCCATCACATCTCGCTTATGACGTATTCAGATGCCGGTGTTCCATGTGTTCCGGGCTATCATGGGAGCAACCAAGATCCGCACTACCTTTTTGACGAAGCAAAGAAAATAGGTCTGTGTCTAGGCTCTTCTTCGATCGCAGCATGCCAATCTCCCGGCTCTAGGTTTTCCCGTTCTCATCAAGGCTGTCCACGGAGGCGGAGGCAAGGGCATGCGAACTGTGCATTCACCTGAGACGTTCTTCGATTCCCTCGAATCTGCGCAGCGTGAGTCGCTAAAAGGCTTCGGCGACGCTACAGTGTTAGTGGAGAAGTTCATCGAGCGTCCGCGTCATGTCGAGGTACAAGTCTTTTCTGACAAGCTCGGGAACACAGTAAGTTTGTGGGAGCGCGACTGCTCCGTGCAGCGGCGTAACCAGAAGATTATAGAGGAGGTGCGTTGGACTTGCAGCGGGTATATACTGTACCGCGGCGGTGGATATGGACGGATGGCACCAGCTGACATGCGTAATTGGAATTAAAGGCGCCAGCGCCAGGATTATCTCCTGAGCTGCGTGCAGACCTTAGCGCAAAGGCTGTTGCTGCAGCGAATGCGGTGAGCTACGTCGGTGCTGGGACAGTCGAGTTCATCTTCGACAACGATACCCAGAAGTTCTACTTCATGGAGATGTATGTGTCATGTGCACGTCCTCTCAATCTGTTTCTGATGGTTTTGTCTATAGGAACACAAGATTGCAAGTGGAACATCCAGTGACGGAAATGATTACAGGGTTGGATCTAGTGGAATGGCAGCTTGAGGTATTCCGATCGGCAGCTGTCGAAGAGTACTACCCCATTGATTCTGAGATGCCTAGGTTGCAGCTGGGAACCCTCTTCCGCTCCAGCAGTCGTCCATCCCTCTTGTAGGACATGCAGTTGAAGTACGTATCTATGCAGAAAACCCACGGAACGATTTCCTTCCGGACTCTGGACGCCTGCTCTACCTTTCGACACCCGAGCCGACGCATACATTTGCGCCTACTCTCCCTGCCATAGTACCGTCACCCACCACTGACCCCTCGCTCGTCTCTGCGCTGACACCGACACTGGATGGCTCCATCCGTCTTGTGCCTTCTGTGCGCCTTGAGCAAGGCTTCACACAAGGCGCGCAGATTGGTGTGTTCTACGACCCTATGATTGCGAAGCTCGTTGTGCACGCCGAGGATCGCACGGAGGCACTGCGAGTGCTCCGCAAAGCGTTGGACGAATACCACGTCGTCGGTGTCTCGACTAACATCGAGTTTCTGCGCTCGCTGGCGGGCCATCAAGCCTTTATCGACGGCAATGTCGAGACGGGCTTCATTCCGGTGTGCCTCCCTTCACATGCACGATCACACCTGAAACAAGCCTACTGACACACGCACAGAAACACCGCGCAGAGCTTCTTCCGCCCGTCCCACAACCGACTGCCGAAGTTTTGGCCCAGGCCGCACTGTACACGGTTCTGCGCGACCACCCAGAGACGACGATGTCGCCCTGGACGCGCCTCGCATCCCGGCGCTTCGGCGGGGACACCTATGAGCGCACCATCACGCTCCAGACCGAGGATGCAGCCGCAGAGCCGGCTACCGTCCGTATCAAAGCGCTGCCCTCGGGCCTCTTCGACCTCGTGGTGACCGCGGGCGCGTCGACAACCGCGTTCTCTGGCGTCACCGCCCACCTCGCCTCGCACACTGCACTCTCCGCGACGCTGGGCGGCGCGCGCGTTTGCACGACCGTCGTGCCGCAGCCGCCGGCACCCGGGGTGCCCGCGTCGACGGCGCCTGCGACGATGGAGCGTCTGCATGTGTTCAACGGCGGGCGCAAGACGACGGTTGTGTTGCCGACGCCAGGGTGGCTGCGCGCGCTCGGGGGCGACATGCTGGGCGCGGCGAAGGGCGCGCTGCGTGCGCCGATGCCGAGCCTGGTGGTGGACGTGCGGGTGCGGGTGGGCGAGCGTGTGGAGCAGGGCCAGGCTGTGGTCGTGCTGGAGAGCATGAAGACAGAGACGGTGCTGCGCGCGGAGGCGGCGGGTGTTGTGCGCGCAGTGGGGTGTGCGAAGGGCGAGATGGTCGAGGAGGGGCGCGAGCTGGTCGATATTGAAGAGGTGGAAGAGTAGGCGCTTGCGTGCACCAGTGCAGTGACGATCGATTCTTCCTGGTAGTGGGTCGTAGTGCGCATGATCGTCACGCTGGTTTTCTAACGGAAATTCCCTTTGTTGCGTATTATATCCACAATCCAAGTCGCATGTTCTATGCATGTGCTCATTGTTTGATGTCAGTTGCCCTACTGTATGATCACACTTCACTCGGTCGCCTCTCGTGCAGCCAGTACGTGCACATGATAACCCATTCATTGAGACGGGGAAGCTGCCCATTTCTTGGTGTCAAATGTGCGGAACGTCCGCAGTTCCTTTCCGTGTGCAACTTCATACTCTGACGCAGGCAGAGACGTTCTGAATTGTAGCCCAGGTAGTGTTTTGTGCAATTACAGTGTTTACAGGATATACCATGTACAAAAGCATACAGCGACAGGCGAATCATAGGATACCTTGTCATGTGCGGATATATAAGACAACCATCAAATCTGGTACATGCGACAGGATGGTATTGGTTCCGTGTGGGCTGCGCGAACACGGGCAGGGGGGGAGGGGGCTAGTCGACGACCATCGCCCGCTCGCGGTCCACACGCCACTTTTTGAAGATCGCCAGGCGCAGCTCGCGCCCAAGCGCCACGCCCAGCGGCCACGGCACCGCGTTTCCAATCTGGCGGTGCATCTCCCCGTGCGTTGCACTGCGTCAGTGCCCGCGTGCGCACGCGAAGAAAAGAAGCACACATACCGTCTTGACGTTGTCGTCGAGCGAGAGGAAGACGAACCAGTCTGGGAAGCCCTGGGAGCGCGCGAGCTCACGCACGGACAGCGTGCGCTTGTGCTGTACGCGGGCGTGTCAGCGGTCGGGAGAGTGTGTGTGTGGGTGGGTGGGTGGGTTGCTGGGAGAGGTGGGACGCACGGTGGGGTGCAGCACGCGGCTCTGCTTCGCGGTGGGCTCCATGTTGGTCACCGTCGTCTGGAAGTAGCCCTGCTTGTCCACCCGCCCGTACAGACCTCCCCCCGCGCCGTCAGAATCGCGCTCGTGTTAGCAAGAGAGCCGCCGCACACACTCACCAGCCCTGAACCCGTCCCTCGCGACCGCCGACGTCGGGTGGGAGAACTGCCACTCCCACAGCGAGGAGTCCAGACCTGGGGATCGCAGGTCAATGTGTGTCCAGTAGTAGCCGCGCGTGGGCAGTGTAGTGTGCTCACTTCTGTAGTCCGCGTTCGCGACGAGGGGGATGTTCCAGACACTGCGAGCATTGCGAGTGAGACAACGAAGCAGACGAAAAAAAAAAAAAGGCAGCCGCGCTCACCGCTCAACGGTCTGTGCCTTCAGCACCCGCGTGAGGTGCTGTATGTCCGTCGTCTGCTTCGCACGGCACCACCGCTGGAACGAGTTCCACGCGGGCGTGCGATACTCGACGGGCCCACAGAGGCCGACGGACGGCCGCGACTTGTCGCACTCGAGCGTGAGGACTGTGCTCTCGCGGTTGCGCGCCTCAATGCGCTTCTGCGCGGGGAGGTTCCGCGGCGCGGGGTGTTTCCTACAGACCGGACACGGCATCAGCATCCGCGACCGCGCACACCAGTGTGCCAGAGACACGCTACCATTCCCAGGGGGGCAGGTCCCCGATGGCATCCCACACGCGGACGTGCGGCAGGAACGCCCAGCCGGTGTAGGTGCAGATGGGGCGGATGGTGTCCTGGTTCGGGAACTTGATCTCGAGGTTGTCGACGAGCGGGAAGTCATGGGTCATGACGGGGAGCTCGGGGAGGGGCAGGCCCATCTTTGCCGCTATCAGGAAGAAGCGGACGCGCGTCTGTGGGGTGCCGTAATGAGCCGCTTGGAGTAGCCCAAAGCGCACTTGGTAGCTGGCACATGACGTAGAAAAAGAAAATAAGTAGGGGGAACGATGGGGCACAGGCGGAGAGATGGGTGGTCACTTCATAGCTACCATCGCGCGGACGACGAACTTGAGCCCACCCATCGGGATGCCGCCGGCGACTCTGTGCTCGTCGACCTGGTACGACTTGAGATTGAAGCTCAGGAAGCCACGCACGTTCTCGAAAATGCAGTACTTGGGCTTCAGGAAGTCCACCCAGGAGAGCACATTCAAAATCAGATTGCTCTTGACGTCGTCCGCTTTCTGGAACCTGTTGAGTGCCGAGTGCGGCTGACTGGGCAGAAAAATGAGAAGAGCGATACACCCGGTGGGATGCATGGACTCACCAGGGGAACCCGGTGGCGATACAGTCCACGTCCCCCGGTCTTGGCGGCTCAGGAAGCGCGGACTCGTCCAGCAGGCTCGTCGGGATATCCGTCCTGCGCATTACGCCCTCATTCTGCTTGATCGCGTAGCGCAGCATAATATTCGCGCACTGGTTGTACACAACCATCGATGGCGAGTTGTGCCTGCATAAACAAGACGATCACCCCATATACACGTCCGCAGGCAACAGCACTCACTGCAGCGTCATGGCGGCACTAGCCGAGATCTCAACCCCGTGTGTCATCTTCATGCCTCCGACCTCTTCAAATGCGAGCCCAAATGCGCCGACGCCCGCGAACGGGTCGAAGATGCGCAGCGGGCGCGCAGCCGTCTCATCCTTGAAGTCCATCATCTGTGCGTAGTCGTCCATCATGTCCTCCGCGCAGATGCCGCAGATGAACACGTCCTGCGTGCCCAGCTCCTGACGCTCGTCCCAGCGCCGGGGAGACAGCGTCGCGAAGCGGGAGCGTGTGAAGAAGTGATCGTGCCACTCAAGCCATACAGCAAGGTCGGGTACCGTGTCTTGCTGTGCAACGAAGCACACGCGCAGGAGGGCAGTGAGCGGGAGCGCGTCCTCCTCGTCCGTCAGGAAGACCTCGCGCTAGCCAAGGCGAAACGCATCAACGAGTCGGCCGCATCCACAGTGCATGAGGCACAGAATACAAGCTACGCACGTCATGCAAAAACTCATTCCGGGGGAGAAGACTAACGAGATCGCTCAGCCGGCCGACCTTCCGCACTTTTACGATAATCGGATTGTCTTCAGTCGGGTAGCGGCTGAGCTCGATGTCGATGATCTGCCCCATCGCACAGGGCCCCGACTCGCGCCGAATAAGCACAAAGTCGTCGATGTGGTACCTTTGGTTCAGATACGCGACGCCATTCTTGATCGGCACCTGATCGCTCTCCTGCTGCTCGTGGCTCTGGACGTTGCACGAGGGGCAGTTCTCATGGTAGTGATCGGGATCGTAAGGTGGGGGTTTTGGGATGTCCATGAACGTCGCGAAGTGCTTCTCGTACAGGAGCCTGCAGAGTGAGATCCGTCAATATGTTGGCACGAACGACAAGAGGAGATGTTACTTGTAGTAATAGCGGGGACTGGCCTGAGGCTGCGGGAGGTACGTGTCCTGCTGCAAATGGACCGCTTTAACGCAGCCTGAAAACAGCGTAACAGGGATGTCATTGCAGACGTTTGTAAGGAATAGTTCTTTCGGGTCCACAACTTCCTGCAGGAAGGTCCTCGAGCTGTGCTCAAACCATTGCACATGTGCAGTGTCTGTCTGGCCATCCAGCCTGATGATCTTTGCAAACCTACGAACGGGCTCACGTAACTGTAGACTCGAGCAGAAACCGACACAGGCATACCAGAAGTAGTCGGGGAACGTCGCACCTTCCGGCACGTCTTGCGGATGCGGAAAATCAGGCGCGGGCGTGTGCGCAGTCTCGCCGATCGGAACAAGCACCACGCTGTCAACCTACCACAACAGTCCGTCTCACAGGGGACCCTGACGAGCTCAAACACGTACCTCGTACTTGATGCCCTTGACCATGATCATCCTGAGCCATTTCGACCGGTGCTGGATGCGCCACTCGCCCTTAGACACGACCATGCCGCGTTCGTCCATAAGCGCGAGCGCGAGCGCGCGCTGTACCTTCTTGCGCTCTTGCTCTCGGGCATCGCTAGGAGGCGCCACGGGCACGGGCGGCCCGACGATCACGAGCTGCTCACGGAAGTATCCCCGTGCGAGCGTCGTGATGAACGGCGTGACATGCGTCGGGGTCTGGTTCTCGCGGCGCAGGACAGCGAGGTCTTTGTTACCCCCGCCGGCATACGCCGTGCGTTGGTGGGCCTGTCTGTGGCGTGCCTGGGGGGCCGGTCGAGGACCAGGTGCGACGCTGAAGGAGCGTGCGCTGAAGAGGTGGCGGATAAGCGGCCTGCTGCGCACCTGCTGTGCGTTGTCGAGTTCGCCTATAACGTTCGCCAGGGTTTGTAGCTGCAGAGTAGGTTCGAATGTAAGGTGCACATAGGCAGAACCGTACTACGTACTGCATCAGGAATATCCTCGGTCGTGAGCGGCCGGTGGAGAATATCGTCCTCAGACATCCGCAGCTCCTCGACGAGCCGCGTATATGTCGCACTCGCGTCGTCGTTCAGAAGAGACAGTACGAGCTGCGTCATTTTATGGTTTGCGTAAAAATCCTCGTAGAAAGGCCGGTACTGCGACGACGGGCTGCCCATGATGTACCACGCGTGCGTGGTCTCGATGTAGATTGGACTGCACACCAGTAAGCGTGCAAGCAAAACGGCGAAAGAAGAAAAAAAAAATACTCGTCGCGCTTGTGGTAGTCCACCGTGAACCGGAAGATCGCGTCCAGTCTGAGGCGCTGCGGCGCGTAGTCCTCATCATCTGCGTCATCATCGAGGCCCGCGTCCTCCTCGTTTGTAAAGTACGGCACGACGATGCCCGCGCCCTCGAACGCATGATCGCCCTCCTCCTCGAGCAGCGCGAGCGAGACGAGCTCGCAGCCGCGCTGCGGGTTGTATATGGTGAAGTCAGACAGGACGCGCACGGGCTTGTCGTTCCCGCCGCCCGCGTTCTCATTCTCGTCCTCGTCCTCGCCGAACACGACCGTGTCCGCCTTCTCTGGCACCTCGTCAGGGCGGGGAGCGTACCGCTGCGGCGCTGCAGAACAGTCAGCAGCAGAAGTTCACGACAAGAGGGCCGACGTACCCTGCGGCACCGGACGTTGTCTCCCGGCACGGTTCGCGCGCTTGCTGGGCTGGGTGGGGAGGGTAAGGCCACGCGTCACGAGGGGGCGCGGCGGGGACGCACCCTAGTATCGGACACGACGCTGTCGTCCTGCTTACGCTTCTCTGGCGTCTGGCTGCGGCTGTGATCTTCCTCCTCGTCCACATGCTCTCCCGGGAAGCTTACTTCAAATGCTGTGGGGCGCCGCGTGCGCCCGGCGCTTGTAAAGTTCGTGCCTGACTTCATAGGCGTGTATGGTGGGAAGTGGCAGACGTATCTATGGCAGAGTGGACACTTGTGGGCGTGGACAATGGGAGAGATAACGGAAGCAATGCGATGGGTGCCGCGTTGCGAGTTGAGAGAAGCTGCAGCCTGAAGGGCCCAGTGCAGACCGTGGGGTCGCGCGTGCTTGCCGAGACGCATCTGATCTTATCTACGATGGTCTTTGCTCCTACCGCCAAAAATCGATTATATTATGTTGTTGTACATGAAGGACAAGTATCTACAATAACGGCACTATGATGTGGCAATCCCCGCAAAGGCCACTGTGCAGCATAGATTGCGCGTGATAGACACTCGTCTCGGTGACAAGAGGCGGCGCCCCACCAGCAGCTCGAGTCACGCGAGAACGGGAGGTGTGGGCTGAACGCCTCATCCTTTAGAACCGCGTGGCGTTCGAGCCTTCGATGATCTCGAAGGAATGCTCCGCGACCTCGGTGCAAAGACCGTTTTGAAGATCTGCAGGTTCTGCCAGTGTGCCTCGTTCAGCAGCGTGTTCAGGTCCGCGGACGAGATGTCCGTCCATGCCGCAGAGCGTGAACCCAAGGGACAGCGACCGGCGTAGGATCCATCAGCCCAGGTCACGGCTCCACAGCGAAAGTGCTCACCCAGATGCCCGGGCAGGCGAGCAGCATCGCCGTGAGATTGTCGGTAGTAGTACGCGTACGTGTACAACTGGAAGTTGCCCGAATGCCCCACATCTGCAGTAGCATGTCAGCCCCTCGCTCACAGCGAGCGCTGCGCGTGGGTATGGATTGGAGAATGGTGTATGCAGCGTGGGAGGGGCTCTCGTAGCGGTTGTCAGTGACAGAGCGAGGGTGGCACTAAGTCGTGTGGAATAGGCGCCGAGTGATAGAAGTGGCGAATGACGCAGGAGTTGACTGATAGCCCAGCGCCACGACCATCATCCCAATCATGTCTTTCGTTAAACTCAGCATTTTCGGCACTTCTTTCGAGGCACGCTCCCTTCCCACAATTCCCTCCCTCTTTCGCTGACCGAGACTCTCTAGGTCACTACCAGATATTTGGATTTACAGCCTGTTGGCATGGGTGCGTCTGCTTCCTTCTCTGTCCCCAACTCTCATCGCTTCATGGTACCCCACTTGCAGGTGCATTCGGCCTCGTCTGGTGCGTCCATCGCATTCTGCAGACTCCCATGCGACCAACATGAGCGTTGCGTGGGTAGTTCTGCAAAAGACCAACTCACCGGCTCCTCCGTCGCGGTCAAGAAGATCATGAAGCCGTTCAGTACGCCCGTCCTCAGCAAACGCACTTACCGCGAGCTCAAACTTCTAAAGCATATTCAGCATGAGAATGTCAGTTCGTTCTGTTCCCCCCCCGAATTTGTCTCATGGACAGCATATGCAGATTATCAGTCTAAACGATGTATTCATCTCTCCCCTAGAAGACATGTGAGTCATATCATCATCCACTTGGCTCAGTGCTTATCAAGCACACTCGAGAACAGATATTTTGTGACGGAATTGCTTGGGACCGATCTCCATCGACTCCTCACTTCTCGACCATTAGACAAACAGTTCATACAGTACTTCCTATATCAGATCCTGGTGCCCATCGTTATCTTCACCTCCCTTCCTCTTCTCTAACCATTTCCTGTTTCCAGCGCGGATTGAAATACGTTCATTCGGCTGGTGTGGTCCATCGCGATCTCGTAAGAGTATTTCCGTTCATTCCCAGTCAGCGGAGCATTCAATTATGCGCCAGAAACCGAGCAACATCCTTGTCAATGAGAATTGTGACCTGAAGGCATGTCGCCGTTCCTTTCTGTCCTGCGTATGCTATCTTACCTTTCGCGCCCCGCTAGATCTGTGACTTTGGACTTGCTCGAATACAAGACCCGCAAATGACAGGCTACGTCTCCACTCGATACTACCGTGCTCCCGAGATCATGCTTACTTGGCAAAAATACGACGTTGCTGTGGACGTTTGGAGCACAGGTTGCATCTTTGCAGAGATGCTTGAGGGAAAGCCGCTTTTCCCTGGCAAGGACCGTGCGTCACCAATCATCTGTGTGCCAGATGACGTCTCAGTCGGGCGCATCCTATAGATGTAAATCAGTTTTCCATCATCACGGAACTGCTCGGGACACCCCCAGACGATGTCATCGAAACCATCTGCAGTGAAAATGTATGTGCTCTTTCTCGTGTTTTATCTCATACTGCATCGCTATCGTCGTCATACATCGGCGCTTGTTGTGGCCCTTCCATAGAGGATGGCAGTGCTAAGCCTTCTTATGTCCGCCCTAGACCCTACGGTTTGTGCAGAGCCTGCCAAAGCGTGAACGCGTGCCTTTCAGCGAGAAGCTGCGCACGACTGACAAAGATGGTGCGCGTCATCCACTAGGCTCTCCAGTCGTTATGGTCTGACCACACCACAGCCCTCGATCTTCTCGAGAGAATGCTCGTTTTCGACCCCCGCAAGCGCATCAACGCTGCCGAGTCGCTCGCTCACGAGTATGTCGCACCCTATCATGACCCTACGGACGAGCCCGTCGCAGAAGAGAAGTTTGACTGGAGCTTCAACGATGCGGACTTGCCTGTCGACCAATGGAAGGTGATGATGTACAGCGAGATCCTAGGTATCTCTTCGTGTCCCTGCTGCTCGGCTCCCCTTCGCCTGCTGACGACATGCCATGCACGTCCACAGACTTCCACCAGGTCACGAACACAGACAGCTCTGGCACCGTCCCGGAGGGCGCGCTCGCAGGGCCTGATATTCCCGTCAGCGCCTCGGCTTTCGAGTTTAACTCTGGATCATCTGGCACCACGAACTACGTTTCCGTCGTCCCCACAGCTGATGCACAGCCGGTGGAGACGTCCTAATATCTGTACGTCTGTTTGTCTTCGCTGAGCACACTCTTCGGATCTTGACGTATCCTAGACCCCCCGGTTCTGAGCGTCGCCCGCGTGTATACATTGTCGTGTTTTGTCTGTCTGCCGCTGTATCGATTGACCCTGAAACTGTAGTCGCGAAGATCGTGTGTTTTGTACTTTCTGTGTTTCTGGTTCCCACCCCTACTACATATCATCTCGCACCACCTAACCACCTACCCATCCCGCCCGAATACATACAGCCATCCATAGCCATTAATCTACGTACTCGCTACCTGGGCAAAAATCTTGGATCTCGCATACCTCCATTTGCATCCGACTATCTGTTTCCCGCCTTGTCGCAAAAACACTGCACACACTACTACTACTCGCACTCACACGTGTAGGTATCATATGTATGGGTAGCCGTGGTGATCGCCTCCGCCGTGGTCGTTAGGGCCTAGTCGTTGCGTTTAGGTTCAGGGGGGTCGCGTGCGTGCCAGTGGCTTGTGTGCGTACGCTTGCAGCAATGGGTCGGGAATCGAATGATGGTGTTTGGTGTGGCGATGCGTGGGCGGCGAAGAGGTCGTCTGCGCCGGGAACCTCTTTGCACGCATTTTGCTTTACTTGGTCTCCTTTCATAGACCTCTCTGCATGTCCTTCCGCGATGAGATTCGAGACTGCGGATATTTGGCTGGTATGGTATACCGGGAGATTAGAGATGTAGACGATTGTATGAAGGATAATGAATCTCCGAGCGGAGAAGCGCCGTGCAAGGGCTATCATCGATGTTTTCTCTTCCAAGTTGGGAAGATATATTTCGGTGTTCTTGTTCTAGCTGGCTCATAAAAAGACTTCAAGTATGAAGCTGCGATGATGATATGGGCCTTTATCTGCTCTCTCTTCTGCCAACTCTGAACTCACCCCGCAATGGGAATCTATCTGTCGCGGGGGGTTTACAGATCAAACAGAAGAGGGACACATATAGGAATCCGGGTCATGGGATAAGCGGATTCTGCGTTTGGGATTCCATCAAGCAGAAAATAGGCAGATGAGCATGATAGGCTCATGTGAGGATATTCAGCTGCAGATTCATATCCGATTTCGTTGAACTAAGTATGGAGGATAAGCAGGCAGGGTATATTGTCGGCGTGCTAAGGCATGCCTTAACGCAGTAAGGTCTCATCACTACTAGATTTGAGAAATGCCTCACAAAGAATGACATCTGGACCTAGCTTTATCAATGTGTCCATCACAGGCACGGAGGCTGACTGAAAAAGATACGCAACTGTATCATTCTAGGTTATCATTCCGAGTCTGCAGTCCACTGGTATTCAGCAAATCCTTTATAGATGAAGCTGATACTGTTGGAACTCAAAGAAAACAAACAAACAAGCTAGGGTATCTGCCTCCTAAAAGCACAGCTCAGCTAAAGACAACAACAGAGACTGAGGGGAAAGGGACGAAAAAAAGAAACAGGTACCCTAAAATACATAGGAGAAATACATAAACAGAAACAAAGTTGTGACGAAAACATATGGGAGACCGAATGTGAGTGCAGGCACAGTGTATGTGCCAGTCGCAACTCCAACATATGCTTTGTGGTGGGAGAAGACCCATTTGACAAATGTTCCTAAGCTTGAGAGCCACAGCACAACGGCGGCAACGGCGGGCGTGGTCGGGAACTAACTTGAGGGTGAGGGCAAACGAGCAAACCAGAACGACTATCCTTTGGTCATATCGGCAACGGAGACTAGGCAAGCGGGCACTAGTATTGCCACTGTGCGCCTTTACTTCGAGTTGGGAGCAACAGATCAAAGCGTGTTTGTCCTCATTTGACAACATCTCTAGCCAAGAAATGTCAAGTGCACGCATATTTTTTTGGCATAAACATTATGTCAATCGTTCAGTTGCAACCGTGATTCTGAAACTGGACCTAACACCAGTAGTGGAGGACAGATCAACACTGTCAGTAGTAATGTCAGTGGTCAAGATACATACACTGTAGAAAACGAGACGCGCCGTGTTGAGCGCCTCAGCCATGCGACGACGCGGTCAATGGATGTTGGTCATTGATCGAGGCTTTAGGGCCCACTAACGGTTCAGAACGAGCTGCCCGATGATATATTCATAAAAGATAAAGTACAGTAGGGCTCAACGACAATCGACTAATCACGTGCAGGCACGGTGCAGTCGATATAGCAGTTGTATGTTTCACTTAGAATGCTTGAAACAACCGGGGAACTGTGGGGAATTGCAGCTCTTTCGCGCCAGTAGTGTAAACATATAGACTGTCTCTCAGTACATCAGAGTTCTGCGGCAAAGGACCATATCAGTGCCGACGTTGACGACCTCTTGTCAGATTCTGACAAAGAAGGATCTGAGAGTCTTCATCAGGACTAGGACGCGCATATCCACAATTCGCGAACTACAGGCAACGACTACGGCAGATGCATGGAGACACAGGACGAGCTCCATATTTGTGGCGATGACTTTCAAGTCACTCAAAGACTCTGATCTCTTTCAGGCACCACACCACTTAAAGGACTCGAAGTCTTTTGACGGAGGGACATCGTACTCGGCTTGAACTAGATACTAGATGTGCTGTTAGCTCCGCCAGACCTGAACTACTGTGGAGTGGTCAAATGGCCAAGAATCCATAGCGTTTGAAACACATCTAGAAACACAGAAGGAACCGATCGCAGCACGGTCTTTCGTCGCAGGTCTCACAAGGACAAGAATGAAAGAACAAACTTCCAGTCCAGTTTTGGGCCATGCAGTGGTGGTTCTATGGTAAGCGCTGACAACGTGACGTTGCAAAAGTACGGCAACGCCCATCTCGCCTATCATACCCTTCATCTTGAAAAATATTACCGCTCCTAATGAAAACAATCAGATCGTGATTAGTACAATCGATCAGAAGCAGAGAATACACCACTTGGGCGTGGCCTTCGTCGAATCCCTGCGTGAGAACGCCTTCACATGCATAGCCAGTGGCAAGGTGGTTACCGCTTCCTGATGGTATTTGTCCCGAGATGCTCTGGACCAGTGGGGACGCCGCAAATCGAAGGACGAAAACAAGGCGCAGAGAAGGCGCTCGTTGGCCCTAAAATATGTAAGCGCTTGTAGCCATCAATAACTAAGACTTGCCGATAGGGCGTAGAGAAGCGGAGGGGAAAATGAGGCCTCCCACTGGGACAA
>QLPN01005403.1:878-14679 GCA_003314395.1 Albatrellus ellisii | reverse complement strand
AAGATGTGTACCAGAGGGTAGAGGGTATACAGAAGAGAGAGAGAGAGAGAGAGAGAGAGAGAGCTGCATAGAGCAGGTTTGTCAGAAGAGAACTCAGAGAGTAGAAGAGATACTCACCTCAGCACATGCAGAAGTGCTGAGGTGAGAAGATGATGAGGTAAAGAAGATATAGTAAGAGTTGAAGAGGAGCTCAAACCATAAAGAGAAAAGAAATACCAATAAGATGAGATAGAGATAAGTATACTTGATAAGTAAACAGTGTGATCAGCATCATAAGGTAATGAAAAAACCAACATAAAGATAGTGTGGAAAACAAAGAAAAAGGTCAGTAAAGGGAGGGCTCAAATGGTGACAGAGGAATGACAGGGAAAGAAGAAAAAACAACAATGTATGTACACAACCAAAAGAGGAGTAAGGGACTTGATGAAAGGGTGAGAGTGCATGAGGAAATGGGGAGGTGCTGGACAGGCTCATAAGTGAGATGGTAGAGGATGAGTGGTCTGTTGACATGCATAGAACTGGCATGGTGGTTGTACCTGAGGCTGATCACTCCATTCAAGGAGGAAGAGGGAGAGGTGCAAACTATGGGGCAAAAACCCAGAAAGAGAAATTATAACCCTAGCATTGCTGAAGTATAGTAGAGTGAGTAGAAGCTAGCTAGGCAGGGAGTGAAGTAGGTATTTGACTAAAGATCAGTGTCCTAACACAAGATATAATATACTTGTAAGTACCATGCACAGACCATGCTGATGTAAAGGCAAGTGTGGGGAGCAGGTGCTGATGTGCAGAGCAAATGCATGTCAACATGGTCAAGCAAGATAGGAGAGGAACAGAGTGCAATGACAGATAGGAAGGAGGACCCATGGGTGGTGCAGGAGCAGGATCTAGATGACATCAGGCAATACCTTATGACAGGCACACACCCAGTGATGAGCATCATGTGCATGTATCATCAGAAAATGACCATCAGTGACATCAGGTGAACACAGTGACATTTATGTGCCACATGTGACAATCACCTGCAGTTGCATCAATCACACATTCACTTTGGCACTGGAATACAGGACTGGGTTTGGCCAATGAGGAGCAGGACTGATAGGTCAAGGCCTGGTCAAGGCCTAATAAAGTAACCCTGGAGTCACAAGTTGCAAAGTCAGCATTTGGTGCAATCAGAGTTTTGTGTGTGCAGGCTAGGGCAAGCATAAACAAACAAAATGTATCCCTGTAAGGAAACAGAACAGCTAACATGGCTGCAGCACAAGTAGGTGGTTACCAACACACAAGTGGTGAAGCAACATGGTGAAAGTACACTGCAAGGTAGAGTGAAAAAGGAGTAAGATGGAGTGGAGGAGATACTCACTCAGACAAAGCAGTAAATGTCTGAGGAGTGGTAAAGTAATGTGTCCATCTTATATAGTAAGTATGGGTAGGGTTGGAGTGGAGAGTGTATTGTAAAGTACAACAACTACCATAGATGTGAGGGACATGTGTTGTCCCAGAGTAGAAGTGGAGTGTGAGTGTGACAGCATGGAGATGGAAATGGATTGTCTGCAGATATTTGCAGTAAGCATGTGTCAAGAGTATGCATGTGTATGTAGTGAAGGAAAAGCTGAATGAAACAGTATGGTACACACATAGGTATTAAACAAGCTTTCCCCATTCCACTCATCCTTTATAGCATGATACTTGATTTTACTTCAGTTATGTCTAGACCCTATCTCATTTCAAATCACATTTCCAATCATCCCTATGATTGACCCTATGTTGTAAATTTTCTGTTTTGTTTTGTTGTGCTCCAGTCTTGGAGCTAGACTTGTATTTAGATGGCTCATCATCTGCCAGAAACAATAGATCTCCCCCACTCATAATTTGTCTCCCCTCTCCTGTCCAAGTCTCATGGTGCAAAAGCACTTTCTGCTTGTCCCTCCATGTGTCTTATAGTCAAGAAAGTGTGTGTACCTCATAGGTCACATTTATCATTGCATTGTGTTCTCTATTGCATTGTGTTGTGTTCTCCATTGCATTGTGTTGCATTGTCCATTGCATTGCATTATGTTCTCTATTGCATTGTGTTGTGTTCTGTTTAGGTTTTATTGCCTAATTGTTGCCCAATTGCATTGCTTCATCACATTGCCCTATAAATAACTAACTCTCTACCTTTTGGTGTCTAGAGGATCTTATGACTCACACCCCTCAGACTTGTTGTGGTTGTGGTTGTTATTCCCCTTTAGCCTGGCACAGTACTTATTGTTGTGCAGGTAGACATGGCATGGTGGTGAAGGTGATGGGGACATGATCAGACAGGGAGGAGAGACCAGATATGTGGCAGGAAGTGATGGTAGACAATGAGGGTGACAGTCATGCCCAAGATGAGGGCAGAGCAGGAGATAACAAAGAAGAGAAGAGGCCACTCCATATTAGGAGTGGAAAGGAGGGTATTGAAGTGGATGGGGTAAAGACTGATCAGACACTCCTAAGAAGGAGAGAGGGAGATGTCTGCTTGCATTTCTAGATGCCACTAGATCTACTAATATACAGAACACAGACGCACACAGACCATGCTGACTAAAATAGTGTGGGCTGCAGGTCTGGAAGGAGAGAAGAGCAATAAAGAGATTGAAGAAGATCAGATAAGAGCTAACACTTATCACCAGTTTACTAAACATGTGCAGCAGTTAGATGGGTGAGCAGGAAACTTGACTATTTCTTCATGCATGCAGGGTGACTCTGGTGATGGCAAGCACATGGATGACACCAATGGGTCATTCTGCCATCTCAGTGGCCAGGGCTGATATGGGAAGCACACAACACACTCAGCCACTGTGGCTTCTACCCAATGCACCATACCTTGCTGGACAGGTTCTGGTGGCCAGCACTCAAATCTGACATAAAAAAGCATGTCAACACCTGCCATGCATGTCAGCTATGCCAAACAACCAAAGCACACATACCACCACCCACTGCTGACATACCTGCACTGCTCTTCCAGAAGATGTATGTGGATTCCATGCTAATGTCACCAGCTGTGGGCTTCTGCTGTATTGTACAAGGCTGGTGCTCACTGACAGCATGGCCAGAATGCTGAATGCTATGATGTGAGACTGGATACATACTCAGTGCATTCCTATTTGAAGAAGTTGTTGGTTTTTTTATTACCTTATGATGCTGATCACACTGTTTACTTACTAAGTATACTTATCTTGATCTCATCTTATCAAATCATAAGTAGATCTTATTGCAGCTATATATGACTTGTATCCATTCATCATCAGGCCATTTACTGTACAGTTATGGCTACATTTCTCACAGATGCTTATTGATACTTCTCACAGATGTTGTGCATCCCATTTACATATGCCTGCCCTACAGTGACAGCACATGGTCTGTGCACTGATTCATCAGGGATATATAGGACACTGTAGTAGCATGTATTCTTTAGCTTTATACATCTGAGATATCCATTATACAGCATGACTCATCTTAGAGAGTATTGCCTCAATCCCTTTACCATCCTTCTCTTGCAGTTGTGACCTTGCTGTCCTAGTGTGTGCCTCACAGTGCTGAAGTGAGTATCTCTTCTATTCTCTTAGCTCTCTTCTGATATACCTGCTCTATGCAGCTCTCTCTTTCTTCTGTGTACCCTCTATCATCAGGTACACATCCTCTCTTATCTTACAGATGTGGTCTTAGGCCCTCTGTGTCAGGCCGCTATTATTTTCCTTATTTTTCTCTTCATTTTTCTCTATTTTCTTATGTCTCTATCATCATAAATCCTACAATCGCTCCTGATCTATTGAGGTGATTTCCATGGTCACATATTCCTTCTCTTCGTCTTTATCGGCCAATGACGCATATGTCGTCCGATCTCCGATCGGCCCATTCTATCTTTAGTTATGATTCTTTCTCTCACTTACTGTGCATGCTCACCAACCCTTCTCACACTTGCTGCGGAACATCACCAATCATTCCCACAGTTACTGCGGAGCCTCAGTCAGCAATGACACGTCCCCTCTATTATTAGATATGACATCATTACTTCACTTTCTCATCCTCCGGCCCTATACTGTACTGCATGGTCCATGCACATTTCAGAGTACTATATATACATACAACTCCTAGCGGTTTATTCCCCAGTTCTGATCATCTGGGATATCCGCTAGGTACAGTACCATTCTCTCTTCTCTTTTACTATATTCTAATACATCTGGGATATCCGCTAGTTGAAGCGCGATTGTCCTTTTGTTTAGCTATCTTCAGTTGTTCGGCTTCGACAAAGCGTTGGCCTCACAATTGATCAGAACTCCCTCCCCCGCCACACCTTTCCCCTTCCTCCCTTCCCTGCAGACCGGTGTTTTCATCACCAATTCGTCTGCAACCCCTTTTACACCATAGGCTTCATTCACAAACTGAAATGTGAGCAGAAGCGCTTCTATCGTCAACTTTTCTTCCCCTGCCCTCCTCTCCATTTCTGTCGTCACTGCAAGTGGCAGAAACACGAGAGTGAGTGTACTTGTAGCTTGTGGACTAAAGTATACGTCCCTTGCTCACCATCTTCCACTCTCCAAATCATCATTGGCTGTTTTAGTGTTCACCCCTTACACCTCCACCTCTTGCCCAGCGACATCCTCCACAGCACGCACATGGTGGACACTTGGAGTTGAGCGATCGATACGCAATCATGGACATTCTGGGAGGATGACGTACGATACCCAGATACCTGGGAACTCAGTGAGTCGTCTGACAGCTCCAGGACCACCTGTCCCTTCTACACGCTGCCATTGTCCCCCCCACACTCGCCCTAGGACAGAGCAACTCCTTGATGAAGGTTTAAACGTAAATTTTTACTCTCTCCTTCCTCCCACTTGCCCCTCCACCACATGTCTTCACCTCCGCTGCTGCTTGCTTGCTTGGCACACCTGCATCATTATTCAACATCGTGACGAACTGGCGACAAACTACAAGAGGTTCCCCTTTTGGGTCTTCCCAGATCCAAGATCAGAGTGTTGGAAGAATCAGGATAAGCGGTACCATATTAAGTACCCTCCTCTTCTCTTCAGAACGCTTTTATATCAATATTACAACAACCCCTCTCTCATTCCCCCTCCTGTCCTCCTTGAATTAGGAGCTAACCCAGACCATGCATTCCATATCAACCCCCACCATCACTTTGCTTCATATATTGCAGGGGGTCCTCAAACGTCTACATATTAGCATAGACATTTCGTTTTTCAAGATCTTCGTCATCTTCTTGTTTGTCTGTCTCATCATCCACGCATTTTATTGAAAATATAGTGCTTCCGTTGTATGACTGAGCGTGCCATCAATTTGACATCGCTCAATACCAGAAGTACAGGAACACTTATAGAAGTCATAAGACAGATTATTGGTCAATCTGTCTCAAGACAACCAGTGGAACGCTTGGGGCTGGAGACAACCATCTCCACCAGCACACAGATCGGACAGCGAAGAGCCAGAATCTCACTCGAGGAATCGATTCATGAGCTTAGGAGATCAAGAACTGTTGACCTCACAGCGCTTAGAATCCGAAATCGACAGTCTTGGTACAGCCTTAGCAGCAACTCTAGTACCTCCATCTGTTCCATCTGCTCCTATGGATCAAGAGCACAAACCACCGACTTTTGGGGAGATGATGAGGATTATACAGGATCAGCAGAAGCTGCTAGTGCAGCAGCAACAAGCGATGACGGATCTGATGACATGCCTAGCATCAGGCAAAGGCGTTCACTCTTCAGGATCTGGAATAGACCTCCCACCCCGGGTCCACCTCCCCAAGGTTCGCGTAGCAGAACCAACTCCCTTTGATGGAGACAAAAAGAAGTTCCAATCATATTTGGATCAAATTTATCTTGTTCTTCGCACACACCCAGAATATAAAGACGACGATAAAGTGACAGTCATACTGTCTTACATCAAAGGAGGATATGCTGAAGAATGGAAGAAAGGAATCCTTCGGCAAATAGAGGCACACAGGACAGCACCTCATAGGCATGACGAGCCATTCAAAGACTTTGATGAACTCCTCACATTGATGAAAATCACGTTTGGAGATCATAACGAAGAACAAACGGCACAACAAAAATTGACAACTATTTCACAGGGAGGTTGTCATATAGAGGAATATATTACTGAATTCCTCCTCTACAAAACAGCATCTGGATATAACAATGGCACGTTATGCACATTGTTTAAAAAAGGGATGAATTGCCCCCTTCTCCAGTCCTGTTATGTCGAAACACCTCTCCCTGGTGATCTAGAAGGATGGATGAGACAAGCAAGAATTAGGGCATATGCATACCAAGATATGCAGAATTTCGAGTTGACTTGGGGAAGAAGGCAGACACAGCAGCAGCAATATGGGAGACAACAGGGGCAACAACAACAGTGTACTTTTACCCCTTGTCAATTCACCTCTACAGCTGCACCTGCTGGAGAACCAATGGATGTCGATAGAGCTCAAGGACCACACCCTCATCTATGCTTCAATTGCAGCAAAGAAGGACACTTTGCAAGAGAATGTCCTGAGCCAAGGCACCCTCAAGGGCAACAACAACAAAGAAGGGGGAATGTGAGGACCCTTCAAGAGATGCGTGCGCTGAATGAGGCAGACTTCTTGGCTGAGATGCAGAAGGAGTTTCAGGCACGTGGTCTTAGATTAAATGATCCGAATAGCTCAAAGAGTGGAGCACAGCAGTCGGGTTTTGGATTGGATGGGAACTGAGCACGAGTTCGTTGTCCTATAATAGGTTCTCTATACTTCAGACTGATGACACGGATGTTGATCATCTCAATGCTTGTACTCAAATTTATTTAACACACATTGTTCCATCTTGCTCTCAGTCTGAAGTGAAGCCTCAAGTGCAACAGGTTATTCTTCCTGTCGAGAAAAAGGAATATGTCAGAAGAACACTATTTGACATCACCAGTTTTCCTGAAATGAAGCTCAAGATCAAAACAGTGGATACTGGAGCAATTCTAGAAGTTGATGCACTCCTTGATTCAGGTGCTACTGGACTATATGTCGACAAAGAATTTGTCAAGAAAAACAACTTAAACACAAAAAAATTGGCAAAACCCATCCCTGTTTACAATGTCGATGGATCACTCAATCAAGGAGGATCTATTGAAGAGATGATTGATTTCATCATGACTATCGACAGCCATACTGAACGTGCCACTTTTGCAGTCTGCAACCTGGGCAAAAAGAATATCCTTGTTGGAGAATCATGGTTGAAAATCCATAACCCCAAAATTGATTGGTTACAGGGAAAAATACACTTCACAAGATGTCCACACAGATGCAAAGTACACCTCAAGGCTGATAGACAAGTCTGGAAATCAAACAAGAAATTGATGAAGCAACAGAATCGAACCATACATCAAGAAGCCAAAGAAAAGATAGTAGCTGAAGAAGAAGGAGATCGGATATTGATGGTTATGATTGACCAGAAGGAAATGGAGGCATCCATTCAAAATATTAGCCAAGAACTTGCTATCGAAGTGGAAAAGAAGAAGTTGAAGAAGAATTTCGAAGACATAGTACCCAAAGCATATCATCATTTCAAACAGGTATTTGACAAAGAAGCCTTCGGTTCTCTTCCTCCTAGACGTCCTTGGGATCATGCTATTGAACTTAAACCAGAAGCAAAACCATCAGCTGGTAAAGTCTACAATCTTTCCTTGGACAAACAAAAACAACTGGAATTGTTCATTGAAGAAAATCTGAAAAGTGGTCGTATTTGTCCTTCGAAATCCCCCATGGCTTCACCTTTCTTCTTTATCAAAAAGAAATCTGGAGATCTTCAACCTATTCAAGACTATCGCAAACTCAATGACATGACAATCAAGAATAGCTATCCTCTTCCCCTCATTTCAGAATTGATTGATTGACTTCGTGGAGTGCGGTACTTCACCAAAATGGATGTCCGCTGGGGCTATAATAATGTTAGAATCAAAGACGGTGATGAATGGAAAGCAGCCTTCATCACTAACAAGGGTTTGTTCGAACCATTGGTTATGTTCTTTGGCCTATGCAATAGTCCCACCACTTTCCAAACAATGATGAACCACTTGTTCCGTGGACTTATTTCTCAAGGAGTTGTAGTGGTCTATATGGACGACATCTTGATCTTCACAGCAACATTGGAAGAACATCGCAAGGTCATACAGGAAGTCCTTCAAATACTCGCAGATAACAAACTTTATCTCAAACCAGAGAAATGCGAGTTTGAACAAACATCTATCGACTTCCTTGGTTTAAAATTTTCTTTCAACAAGATTGCAATGGATCCAGTCAAGGTACAGGGTATCAAAGACTGGCCAATCCCACAGAACCTTCATGATGTCCGCTCATTTTTGGGTTTCTGCAATTTCTATTGCCATTTTATTCTTGGGTTCTCCAATATTGCTAAACCCTTGAATGAACTTATGCAGAAGGATGTCAAGTGGCATTGGAACGAAGAACAGCAGTTGGCGTTCACTCATTTACAAGATGCTGTGTGTTTGGAGCCAGTTTTGGTCTTTCCAGATGAGCAGTATCCATTCAGAGTTGAAGTGGATAGTTCTGGTTATGCCACTGGTGCAGTCCTTTCACAGCTTCAACAGGATAACAAGTGGCACCCTGTTGCTTACCTCAGTAAAGGTTTGTCTCCTGCTGAGCGTAACTATGACATATACGACAAAGAAATGTTGGCTGTCATCCATGCTCTGGAAGCATGGCATCACTACCTTGAAGGTTCCATTCACCCTGTTCAAGTCATCACTGACCACAAGAACTTGGAATACTTCATGACAGCCCAGAAGCTCAACCGTCGTCAAGCTCGTTGGTCTCTCTATTTGTCTCACTTCCAAATCGACATGGTTCACAAACTGGGAGCTGCCAATGTTCGCCCTGATCTCCTCTCAAGATGTTCGGACCATAAGAAGGGGGTAGAAGATGACAACAAGAACGTCATCTTGCTCAAGCCAGAACTTTTCAAACACAAGATTTCCCTTGCAGCTCTCAGCCCTCCTATCTTGAAGAAAATTATGGATGCACAGAAAGAAGACCATGACTACAAAGTTTGGGACAAGTTGGATGCAGACTTGAGGAAAACTGCAGTATTCGCATGATGGAGTGAAGATGAAAAGAAGATGCTCTTTTATGATGGGAAACTCTATGTCCCAGAAACAATGTACGCCGAACTGATGAAGACCTGCCATGATTCACCTCTCGCAGGACATCCAGGTTACAAGAAAACCCTGGAAATGGTTCGATGACATTTCTGGTTCCCGAATATGGTGTCTTATGTGGAAAAATATGTCAAAGGATGTGACTTATGCCAAAGGACAAAAACTTTCCCTACAAAACCACAAGGAGAGTTAACACCAAATGAAATTCCATCACGTCCATGGCAAATTATTTCCACAGATCTCATCGTCAAATTGCCTGAAAGCCAAGGCAATGATTCCATTCTCATGGTCGTGGATCGTTTCACCAAAATGATTCATGCTATTCCCACCACTGAAACAATTACAGCAGAAGGAGTGGCACGTCTTATGAGAGATCATGTTTGGAAACATCATGGTCTCCCAGAAAAGGTGTTATCAGACAGAGGACCTCAATTTGCGTCACAAGTTATGCACAAATTGAATCATTTATTGGGGATTCAAACAGCTACGTCCACAGCTTATCATCCTCAAACAGATGGACAAACAGAGCGGATTAATCAAGAAATCAAACAATATTTCCATATTTTCATAAACCATCGACAAAACAATTGGGCAAGCTGGTTACCCATGGCAGAATTCGCTTACAATAATCGCGTCCATTCAGCAACAAAATATTCCCCATTCATGCTGAATTATGGACAAGATCCATGAATGGGTCATGAACCTCGTACATCTACCAAGATTGATTCAGTGGACAAGTTTGTAGCAGGGCTCAAACGTATCAGAGAAGAAGCAGAGGTGTCATTGAAGAAAGCAGCAGATGATATGAAAAAGTTTTACGATGAACATCGAGGCAAAACTCCTATCTATGCTATTGGAGATAAAGTTTGGCTTGAAGCCACTAATATTGACATGGGAAGACCGATGAAGAAACTAGATCACAAACATCTTGGGCCATATGAAGTACTTGAAGTACTTTCAAACAATGCATATCGTCTCAAACTACCCAAGACAATGAAGATTCATCCAGTCTTTCATGTTGTCAAACTTCGTCCATTCATCAAAGATGTCATCATCAAATGAGAAATCCGTCCTCCCCCTCCTCCTATCATCAAGAATGGTGTTGAAGAATATGAAGTTGAAGAAATTCTCAACAGTCGTCTCTCTTGTGGAAAAGTTCAATATCTGGTCAAATGGAAGGACTACCCTGCAGAGGAGAATTCTTGGGAACCTGCTTCAGTATTGATGGAAGATGTTCCTGATATGCTCAAGAGGTACCATAAAGAACATCCTCAAGCAATACATTCAGTAGCCATTTATTCCCTTTACCAGATGGAATACTCTCCAGAGATGATGGCTCAACCACATTACGCTCGACGACTTCAGGAAGAAACTCCTACACTCTCTCCACCAGCTCTCGAGGAAGGATATGAGGAAGTGCCTTTTGGTATCATTGACAACGAAGATGACTTTACAGAAGAAAATGATGATGGAGTTATTACTCCCAAATCATATGAAGACTTGAAAGAATTACCCAAGTCTTCCTCCATCATCCCTCTTTCTCCATCACTCTTTGCTGGCATCCCTTTCAAATCTATGGAAGGTGAAGAAGAAGATATTTGCCATGCATGTTCATCTCCATTCTTCGCTCGTCGAGATGTCTTGCCTTAAGAAGGGGGTATTTGTCAGGCCGCTATTATTTTCCTTATTTTTCTCTTCATTTTTCTCTATTTTCTTATGTCTCTATCATCATAAATCCTACAATCACTCCTGATCTATCGAGGCAATTTCCACAGTCACGTATTCCTTCTCTTCGTCTTTATTGGCTGATGACGCATATGTCGTCCGATCTCCAATCGGCCCATTCTATCTTTAGTTATGATTCTTTCTCTCACACTTACTGCGCATGCTCACCAATCCTTCTCACACTTGCTGTGGAACATCACCAATCATTCCCACAGTTACTGCGGAGCCTCAGTCAGCAATGACACATCCCCTCTATTATTAGATATGACATCATTACTTCACTTTCTCATCCTCCGGCCCTATACTGTACTGCATGGTCCGTGCACATTTCAGAGTACTATATATACATACAACTCCTAGCAGTTTATTCCCCAGTTCTGATCATCTGGGATATCCGCTAGGTACAGTACCATTCTCTCTTCTCTTTTACTATATTCTAATACATCTGGGATATCCGCTAGTTGAAGCGTGATTGTCCTTTTGTTTAGCTATCTTCAGTTGTTCGGCTTCGACAAAGCGTCGGCCTCACACTCTGCTCTGTCTTACCAATGCTGTAGCCTTGTCTCTTGCTATAATGGCCCTTTGGGCTCTAGACTTATCTGTTCTAAGTCATGGTGTTTGCTCCCCTTGCTGTGCTGCCCAGATTTCATCAGAAGTGCTTTGCAGATGGGGTGGGGTAGAAGAAATCATCATAGACAGTGGTGCAGCATGTTGAATATCTGTGTGTACTATCATTTCATTCAGCTTCTTCCTCTTTCATACACATTACACATGCCTACATACCTTTGACACATACTTACCACACATCTCTATGGTGCACCCACTCCCATTTCTCCACTCACTTCTCTGGGACAACATGTGTCCCTCTTATTTATGGTAGTTGTTGCATTTCACCAATACTTTTTCTGCTTCAACTCTACCAATACTTACTATATAAGATGGACACTTATACCACAAATACTCAGATGTCTTTCATATTGTCTGAGTAAGTACCTTACTCCCCATCTTCACCACCATCTCACAGCCCATGCAGCAGTCTCTATCACTTGGTGTCATCCTACTGTGTTCACCAAACTCTTACCATGCTGCAGCTATGCTTTCTGCTCTTTCCCCTCATGGGGATATGATTACTCCAATCTTATCTATGCTGTTGTTTGTCATTGCTTGCCCAAACTTGCACATACACAGCATTTGTTATGAGGCACTTGCTTAGGCACCTCATAACAGTTTTCTTTTTCTTTTTCTCTTTCATTCTTTTATCTTACTTACTATAAGTGTAGTATTAACTACAGCTGTGAGCTTAGCTCCAACTTATAGTAAGGACTCTATATCTCTTTCATTATAGTATTACAGTATTTACATACTGTACTGTGAGTTATACTCCAAAGTACTATAAAGTGTCTTCATTCTTCTTTTTCTTTCTTTCCTTCTTTATTTATTATCACATTTACTTGATAAGGACAATTATGATACAATTAGCAAGGACTCATCCCATTTTGTCTTTGTTTATCTCTTGTTCATTTCACACTTGTGGCTGAGCCACCTACTTACTCATGGACACATCTTAGGTCACATGACTCTGTTGATTGCTGCACAATCTTTGTTGATCTGTGAACCTCATTACCTTGTACTATCTTTAGCACTCTGGTATTGTATAAGTAATTGAAAGACTGGTGGTCTTAAACCCCAGTCTTGTCAACTTTGCAATCTAGGGACTCTCCTATACTGTGCTTGATCTAAGCTCACTACACTCTCACTTACAACCCTAAGAACTAAAGTGTAAGACCTCTAAGTCACTAAGCATTGCTAAGACATCTTAAGCTTGTCACTCTGGATCCTCACTTAATCATCGCTATCACTATCATTGTGAGGCTGACACTATGTCAAAGCTGAACAACTGAAGAAAAGGCTAAAACAACAAAAAGGACAATCATGCTTAGACTAGCAGATATCCCAGATATATAATCAGCTAAGTAGAACAAGAGAAAAGGGAAGCTACTGTACCTAGCAGATATCCCAGATGATCAGAACTGGGGAATAAACTGCTAGGAGTCCTATGTATATATAGTACTCTAGAATGTGCACAGACCATGCAGTACAGTATAGGGCCAGGGAATGAGAAAGTATAGTAATGATGTCATATCTAATAATAGAGAGGATGCGTAAGTGCTGACTGAGGCTTTGCAGTAACTGTGAGAGTGATTGGTGATACTCTGCAGCAGGTGTGAGAAGGATTGGTGAGCATATGCAGTAAGTGTGAGAAAAGGACAAATAACTAAAGATAGTACAGGCCAATCAGAGATCGGACAACATATGCATCATTGGCTGATAAAGATGAACAAGAAGAATGCATGACCATGGGAATCACTTTGATATATCAGGAGTGATTGTAAGATCTATGGCAATAGAGATATAAGAAAATAGAGGAAAATGAAGAGAAAAATAGGGAAAATAATAGTGGCCTGACAATCATCATGTTGATCCCATTCCTCATCATCATCAGGATTGCTTACCAAGCTTACTATCAAGCATATCAAGAACATCACAACTACCTTGTTACCAGGGATACAGTTATAGTAAACCTTCTCTAAGACCATCCAATAGGCCACTCTTAGCACCAGGCTACAGTATATAAGGAGTTGGAGGTGTGGACCTCCTCTCCAGCTACCTATGAGTTACTACCAGCTACTAGCTACAAGACTATCTATCATGCAGATACTACACTATGCTGAACCTGCCACTATGCTGAACCTGCCACTATCCCACTCCAATATCATCATCATCATCATCATCATCATCATCATTTTCATTATGTGTTCTTGTTAAGCTTTGATAGAGAGTGACTTGTGATTAACAGAGGAGCACTACAAACACCACACTAAGTGGG
>QLPN01005402.1:21457-34986 GCA_003314395.1 Albatrellus ellisii | reverse complement strand
CATTCCATATTCTCCACAACAAAATGGATGGGCTGAGCACTGGAATCACTCCATTCTGGACCATGTGCTCAGCCTCCTTCATCATGCCAGCTTGTCCTCAGGTTTCTGGGAGTGTGCTGTACATACTGCCGTTCATACCTACAACCTCTCACCATTGCGCTGCTTGTGCTGGGAAACCCCCCAGTCACTTTGGTTGCCCAGCTCTTTGCCCCCTGATGTCACGCACCTTCGCATTTTTGGCTGCAAGGCCTGGGTCAAGTATGTGGACCATCAGCATCCCAAACTGGGCCCCAAGGCTTGGCCACTCACTTTCATGGGGTACGAGTCTTGGACCAAAGGCTGGCTGTTCTGGGACAAGTTGTCCTCTCTCTGTGTTGTGAGTAGGGATGCTGTCTTTGAGGAAGCTGTCTTCCCATCCCTCGATGCTGCCTGTGCACCCATGGTCCTTGATGTCTTCCTGATCCCTTCCTCAAATGTGCCTGGTGACATTGACTCCAACACATCCGGGTCTGATGGTGATGCCTCTGACAGTGTTAGCTCTGATGACGATGGGGACAATGACCTCGATGATGCACCTGCTGCCATTGACATCCCTCCTCTGCTGGAACCCATCCTTGAGCCTGCTGTGCCACAGGCCATGCCTGTTGTTGAGACACCTGTCACACCTCCTCATGTGTCTCTGCCCACCTCTCCACCTCCCCAAGTTTGTGCTTGATGGTCTGAGTGACGCACCCATGACCTTGGTCCCCCTGAGTCTCCACCCTGGCATGGGCCTTCCAAGCTGTCACCCAGTTGCCAGCGGCCTCCTGTACACCTCATTGATGCTGAATACCCCATTCTGCATCATTTTCAGCATGTTACCCATTGTCCAACCCATTTTCATGACAGCATGTATGGGCCCTGCGAGTTTGTTGACATCCTCAGCAAGGGGGGGCAATCCAATGACGACGTTTTCATGACTCCTCATGGCACACCCTCTATTTCAGCCATACTTTCTCATGCCCTATCACATGACCCTCTAACCTTGAAGCAAGCCCTGTCTGGCCCTGACTCCAACACATGGCTGGCAGCCTGCAACGAGGAGCTTTCGTTGCTCAATGACCTCCAAACATGGGAACTGGTCAACCCTCCACCGGGCCACAACATTGTAAGCAACAAATGGGTATTCAAGCACAAAGTGGATGGGAGGTATAAAGCCTGTCTTGTCACTAAAGGGTTCACTCAGATCCACGGAGTGGACTACAATGAAACTTTCTCCCTGGTAGCTTGCTTCAAATCCCTATGCACTCTCCTAGGGATCACTGCACTAGAGGACTGGGAAGTACATTCCATGGACATCAAGTCCACTTTTCTCAATGGAGACCTAGATGAAGAAATCTACATGGAACAACCCCAGGGATTTGTCGCACCAGGATCTGAAAGAAAAGTCTGTCATCTTTCAAAGGTGATCTATGGTCTGAAGCAAGCATCGTGACAATGGCACCACAAGATGCATGGGTCATTACTTGGTCTATCCTTCACTTGCACCTACTCCAACTCAGGCATTTACATCTCCACCTCTTCCTCCAAACCGCTCATCATCGTCCTCTATGTCAATGACATCACTATTCTAGGAGGATCCTTGGCAGAAGTAGAAGCATGCAAGAAACAACTGCAAATGCTCTTCCAAATGACTGACTTAGGCAAAATCAAATCCTATCTTGGTCTACACATCACCCAGGATTGAGCCAACCACTCACTGGAGATTGACCAAGAAGCCTACAATGGTGACCTCCTTGATTGCTTCCATCTTGATGATTGCAATGCAACTCTCACTCCTTTACCTCCTGGAGCTACCCCCACAAAAGCAGATAGCAACTACATTGCAGACCACTCTCTGCAATCAGAATATCAGCAACTCATTGGATCTCTCCTGTATGCTGCCATTGTATCTTGTCCAGACATCACCTTCACCATCATGAAACTCTCCCAATTCCTGTCCAATCCCCTTCCTTCACACCTCTCTCTAGGACATCATGTCCTTCACTACCTCAAAGGCACAATACACCACCACCTGCACTATGGAGGCTGTGATGATGCTGGGATCGTCAGCTACTCCAACTCTGACTGGGCAGCAGACAAGGATGATAGGAAGTCCATTGGGGCATACGTCTTCCTACTTGGAGGAGGAGCCATCATGTGGTTGTCACAAAAGCAACACACCATATCTCTGTCTTCCACAGAAGCAGAATACATGTCCCTTTCGCAGACTGCCACTCAAGGGATGTGGTTGCACTCCCTCTTGCATGAAATAGGTTTTGGTTTTCCCTCTTCGCTGCTGTTGTATGGAGATAACAAAGGGGCTATTGACATAGCCACAAATCCTGTGGTCACTCAAGGAACAAAACATATCAACATACAACACCACTATATTCATGACTGCATCTCTTCTAAATCCCTTTCTGTTCATCACCTTCCTTCCTCTCATGTTGTTGCAGATATTCTTACTAAGTCGCTTTCTCTTCCTCTTTTTGCTTCCCACCACTCTAGCCTTGGCCTTGTTGAGTGTATTCCCAGTAAGGGGGGGTGTTGATGTCTCTTACTTACTAATCTCCTCCTTCCTTTTTCATCCCACTACTGTACACACACTCCAACTTGCACATACATGGATACACACATTTGACCTTCGTATAGATCATGGTCCATGCACTACAGTAGATACTATAAGTAGACTGTAGTGCCATCACATAACAATAAGAACTATTCTAGTTCCCTCTACATTTATAGCCTGTGTTTATCAAGGTCCACACTACTCTCAGCTGCACACATTGCAGTGGTGGCTCTGCTCACTGACACCCATGTGCACACACACACAGCCCATCAACATCCCACCCAACATGTGCACAGGCATACACAAAGTGTATGCATGCACTGTGTGCAAGGCCTCAACATCATGCTTGGGTTTGGAAAGCTGCACAGGTGTGCACTGGCAGATGTCTCAGGGACATGTCAACTGAGTTTTGCAACTGCTCCATTGAGTACTAGGTGAGTTGTGTCATGTCCTCTACACTCAGAAAAGCACTGACCTTGCCATGCCTCCTGCAGCAATACATGAGTACTACCCTGAGAGCACACAGCTCATCAAGGACCTCGTCACTGCAAGCTGCATTGTGTTCAACCACAGTGTGTCCCCCCCTCCTTGCATCTTGCTCACTGTTGACATGTCTATTCCACAGCCACCTGCCAGTGCCACCCCAATGAGTGCAATGACTCCTCAGACATGTGTCATCCTATCACAAACATGCATGTTGACCAGGCCTCCACTGCTGTGCACATGCACTAGCACCTGCCCACAGCAGATGTGCCCATCCTGCAAGGATGTCCCACATGACATCCCACCTAATGTGTGTGCTGGCATGTGTTTTGTGTAGACACACACCATGTGTGAGGTGCTCCACTGGGGAAGCTGCACTGGCATGTGCTGGCAGATAGACATTGTGTGCTATTTTTCCTTTCTTTCACTCATCCTCAACTCACATAAATGCTTCAACTTCCCTACAACATGCAACATGACAGGTATGATGGACACAGACAATGCAATGCATATGTTCTGCCAACAGAACCATCAATTATATTCAACTTTGTGCCCATTGTTCATCTACTTCTGTTTACATCTAACATGGCTTCCCTTTATTCTCTGTTGCAACATATATATACAACTGTGTTCATGTCTTATTAGTTGATGTTACAATACAATAGGCATTTACTCTTTCTTGACATTTTGCAAACCTCTTGGTGAGTTCTGTTGATACCATATTTTTTAAATAATATGTTGTGCAGAATGTTTTTTTCTGTATTCAAGTTTAGAGGTGTTTGGATTTGTCTTTCTATCTATTTGTAATCTACAGTACTACCACGTGCCATCATTGCTATTGGTATGGGTTTTCATGTGTGACAGCCAGTAATCACCAATATGGATTGGGACAGGGACAGGGACAGGATAGGGACATGGATAAGGTCTGTTGCAACTTATGTATAATGTCACAGATGAATATTTGATTATGTCTTGTTTAGTCAATGTTGCAACACAACAGGTTTATACTTTACAGCTGGAGAGGCAATTGGAATTGGTCTGTAAATTGGACTTGGTCTGTAGATAGATAGAGTACTATTTCCCTTTATTTTCTGTTGCAATAAGCTATGTATACTTTCACAGATGATGCCTTATAACTTGATGTTGCAATGCAACAGGTTTTTACACTAAGCATGGGAACAGGGATAGGGACAGGGATAGGGACAGGGCAGGGACAGGGATAGGGACAGGGCAGGAACAGGGATAGGACAGGGACATTGGTGAGGAATGTTGCAATGCAATAGGTCTTTACTTTATAGCTGGAGATGCAGTTGTAATTGGTCTGTAGATAGATAAGGTAATGTGTCAGCTGGAGAGATACTTAAGATGGGTCTGTAAGTTGAGGTTGGTCTGTAAATTGTTGGAGATTACAGTGATGTGTGACAGTGAACATGTGACTGGGCAACTGGGCAACTAGCATGACTGTGCCACATAGACCTCTTGCAGGACTCAGGGACAATATGGATGGACCCTGTTTTATAGAAAATTTTCCTTGCATAGTTTTCTTTCTCCTCAGTCTTCTATGAAGAGACTGAGAATAACAGTTGGCCCCACTCTATTTCCAAGCAACCTCCTTCAATAAAAATTGGACTTAGTCTGTAGATAGATACTATTTTCGGTTGCAATATGAATATGCTATGTATACTTTCACAGGTGATGTTTTATAATTCAATGTTGTAATGCAACAGGTTTTCACACTAGTCTATTTAAGAATGGGAGTATGGTCATTAGTTAAAAATTCCACATGGTTTTTCTTGCTTACCTGACTCCACTCCAATTGTGCATGCAGCAGTGTGGCACATGTGTGGCACAGTGTGCCAGCACAGTACAGCAGCATGTCTGGCTTTTTTACAACCACTCTACACACCACATCCTGCTGTCCAATCCTTCCCATTACCCACCTATCCAGCCCACACAGATCAAGTACAAGGGTAAGGGTGGAAAGACACATCTGCATCTGTTGGGGGCTTCTGACCAGATGGCATGAGATTTGTGCATACCCTCTCACACTTTGTCTATGCATAACTCACCCATCAAAACACATCCCACAGATCCACATGAGGACATCATCACATGATGTATTTCCTTTGGAGGCTAATTGTGCTTTAACTTGCCAGGCACATTATATTCAATATCTTACCCCTAGATACCCTACCATCACCTTCCACACCTCCCCAAACCTCTCTTTTGGCAATGGGTCACTCATTCAACTCCTTCATCAATTCTTGCAATTGCATTCTGACAAAAAGCAAATCTCTGTAGGTTTTATAGGCTATCCTAATGCTGGCAAGAGTAGTGTAATCAATACCCTGAAAAGTGTCATATCCACCCACCAAGTCTTGAGCTTTGGAAGGTGAGTTCCATCATCAATACACAGCTCGCTGCTTCTGAATTTGCAGTGGTTGGCATTGGTATAGGTCAAAGCTGGTGTTGATCTGCCAGTAAATCCAGAAAGCACTCTTGCAGACTGCATCATGGCCCTTGGTGGACTCTCAGACTTTGTGGATCATCTTAGTGCTGGGAATGAGGCCTTGGTAGTGTTTAAGGAAAGCAAACTAGATAATATTCATTTCATTGTACAAAAGCCAGATGATGGTGAGTACAAGTAGCTCTTCTTATCACCATTGCTCTACTGACCAGACCTAGTTATATGGCTGTTGCATGTTGATCCCAATGTGAAGATCCTCCATCTTCAGTTTCTAAACTAATGTGGATGATCTGTGAGGATTCCCCAACAGGGCTCCTTCCATCCAGGGATTCACTGAGCTACAGCTCAACAAAGAGCATTGCCAACACTGAAATTGCTGTTCAAGGCATCACATTCACTCAAGGCAATGACACCTGGCAGGTTGGACAAGATGGCAGTAGAGGATGATGTACCTGATGTGCCTGAACCAGATGCTAGCCAGGACATCATGGAATGGAAGGAGATGATTGAGGTGTTCAAGGTGCAGAGGGAAGTGAGCAGGATGGGGCAGGAGGGCAGGGACTTGGTGGGTGGTGAGGGTAGTGTTAAGTGTGGGTGCTAAGAGCGGCCTATTGGACGGTCTTAAGGAAAATCTATAGTAGTACTCCTGGTAACTAGAGTTTGGATATTGGCTTGATGAACGTAATAGAGATTCCGGATGACGATGAAGAGTGGGATTAACGATATAGTCACGAGGATGATTCCACCGATGACGATACGAGGATCCAGCTTTGCTTTTAGCGTAAGAGGTTTTCTAGCTGTTTGAGCTCTTAGACTTAGTTTTAAGAGAAGTAAAGCGAGTGTGTTGACGAGCTTAAATCAAGCGCAGTAAAGAGAGAATCCCTAGATTGCGAAGTTGACAAGACTGGGGTTTAAGACCGCCAGTTTGTCAACTATTTATACAAAACTAACAATCTAAGTATAGTAAAGTTGCGCAGTAAAGCGCAGTAAGTAAACCAATGTGCGCAGTAAAGCACAGTAAATATGCGTCCATGTGATATAAGTGGCTCAGCCACAAGCGCGAAATGAACAAGGTGTAAACAAAGGAAAATAAGAGCGAGAAAAATGGAGTCCTTGCTAATTGTATAATAGTAGTCCTTAGCAAGTAAATGTTGTAAATAAATAAAGAAAGATATAGAGAAAAAGATAAGTCTAATATAGTACTTGGAGCTAAGCTCACACTTAAGTATGTAAATACTTAAGTACTATAAAAGAGAAAAGGAAATGTGAGTCCTTACTAAGTAAAGTGGAGCTAAGCTCACACTTGTAGTAATAATACTACACTTTACTTGTAAGTAAGATAAAAGAAAAAATAAAAGAAAAAACCGAAACCATTACGAGGTGCCAAAGCAAGTGCCTCGTAACAGTGGGTGGGAAGGGGACAGCCAACCACTGACATTTCAGTTCAAGGAGCCAGAGACAGAGCAGCAGCAAGTCACATCAAACAAGCAGATCAGGCTGCTCAAGATGAACTTGCAAAGAAAGTTGGTTGCATGGGGCATTGTGGCCTTTGTGGTGGCATTCAGTGTGATGTGAGTCTTACATTTCCTGTTTTGATTGGGTTGTGATGATTAACAAATCACCCACAGGACATTCTTACCAAACCCATGGCTGTAAATCTGTTCCTCCAGCACCATTTGTGTGCCCTCACATAGTAAACTAATTTCTTGGTTGTAGATTGGTTTGATGTGATCAACAACCAAAGCTGACCAATGTGCACTGAGTGTGAGGTCCTCCATACCCTGCAAGCCATTGTATCAGATGCAGATGAACTGCCCACCTCAGAGGTAGCTATATGCACATGTACAGTTGTGAAAGCAAGCCACTGATCACAGACACAGCAGGTCACTTGCAATTCAATTGTCATCCCCTACCTCCCACACTGCTGCTGTACAAATAGCACACAGCCACTATGACCCCACCCAGACCACCATTGTACAAACAGTGGGTGGCCACCACCTGGCCACCCATGCCACCACACCAGGATGCTGCACCCACCCACACACCCACACCACCACCATACCAGCACAGTGCAGCAGTTTCCTTGCTTGCCCCCTGCATCCACTCAAGATGACATGGGCAATTGGTACATCCCTCCTATTCCCACCTGCATGCCCATGTCACTGCTGTGTCAATGGCATGTGGCCCCCTACTCACCTGTGCTGCTGCTGTACAAACAGCATGTGGCCACATTGCTGCTATATGAACAGTGCCCAGCCCTCTCTACCTGCCTGCACCACTGCACAAACAGCATGGCCACCACCTCCTTGCCCATGCCACTGCTGCATGGTGTGCTGCACATTCCTCCTGCATGCACACTGGCAGACAAATGTCATGCCCTCTTTTTCCTTTCATTCATTCATCCTCAACTCACATAGGAACCCTCAAATTCCCTACAACATTGCAGGTATGTGTTCTGTCAACAGAACTATCAATTATATTCAACTTTGTGCCTATTCTTCATCCATTTCTGTTTACATCTATCATTCCTTCCTTTTATTCTCTGTTGCTACATATATGTACAACTGTGATCATGTCTTATTGGTTGATATTTCAATGCAACATGTGTTTACTCTCTTGACATTTTGCAAACCTCTTGGTTCTGTTCATACCATCTTTTTAAACAATAACATGTTGGGCAGAATGTTCAGACTGTTTTTCTGTATTGAATCATGCTACTGTATCCATGAGTATCATTGTACCTGCAAGTAGGCTGGGTACTTTGGTTCTACAATCATGTTGGTCTTTCTTCTATTTTTATCTATCTACACTTATATGCTTTGCCAATGTTGATTACCATATTTTCTCTTTTACTTTCCTTACACACAGGTCCAGTGTTCCTGGGCTGATGAACAGGGACATGTATGAGTACTGATCATTGTCAGTACAATGCACCTGCACAAGCCTTGCCAATGGGTATGTTTGGGTATGGGTATGGGTATGGGTATGTGAGGCCGATGTTTGCCAGCAAGGTCACACAATGTAAAGGAAAAGGAGGAAGGCTAACAAGAGGGATGAGATCACACTTATGCAAACGGATATCCCAGATGTATTCAGCTGAAGAGTAACTACGATACAGCTGAAGTATATATACTAAGGAGAACCTGTGCACAGACCATATAAGTACTATAGGGCAGGTGTATCATAATGGAATGCGCAGCATTCCTGTGAATGATCAATAAGCGACTTGCACAGCATCTGTAAGAATGCGCAGCATCTGTGAGAAGCTCTGTAAGTGACTGTGAGAATATGTGTCATATACGTATAGTAAGCGGGCTGATGACGAGATGGAAATGAGTCATATATAATTGCGATAAGATCTACATGATCTGATAAGATATCTTATGTAGATCTTGAGTGATAAGGATGAAAGAAATTGTAGAATTGAAAGAAAAATAAATGTGTCCTGACAGGGTATGGGTATGATTCTATTGGTTTTCCAGTCTGCAATAGTAACCATACAGTTGATGTTTCTGTTTTGCTGTGTCTTTCACGGTTTAAGAGGTGTTTTCTTCTATCTATTTGTAATCTACAATACTACTGCATGCCATCATTTCTATGGGTATGGATTTTCATGAGTAATAGCCAGTGATGATCAACAGGGATGGGGACAGGACAGGGACATAGACAAGGTCTGTAGATTACTGTTTCCTTTTATTTTCTGTTGCAATATGCTATGTATACTTTCACAGATGATGCTTTATAATTCAATGTTGCAATGCAACAGGTTTTTACACTAGTAGTACAGAGTGCAAGAAAGTTCAACACTATTCACATCTACATGACAGGTGTTGTTTCTCTCCATGTTTCATCCATCTCTTTCTATCCTGTTCACAGTATACATAACTCAGGTGTGATTCTGTTTCTCACTATGCCCCATATGTATAAATACCTACAGACTTTCCAATATCCTTGTTAGAATGTGCAATTGCCAAAATAGTGACTTGGCTTGGGTTTGAACCAAGGACCTCCCTTACTCCAGGGGGGTGCTCTAACCACTCCTTGTCTAAGTGAAGTGCTAATAGCATGATGTGAAGCTGTACCTCAGAGACTACTGTAGAGTTGTAACTCTGCTACAAATGTTGTAGCTCTGTTATGAAAGTGTAGTACATGTACAGGGTCAGGCATTTGATGATAACTTCAACAATCCTCCCTCAGATGTTTCTGTTATCAACTGAGCCTTCCACTAGAGATTTCTAAATGTACATGTCTGCAAGTATATATACATGAGGTGTGAGTGCACAGACCACCTGTAAGTGTGTGGCTGAATGTGTGCCACAGTATGACAGGGATGACAAAGTGTGAGAGTAACAGCATGTGAGTCACAAGTACTTAACAATAGGCAAAAAAAAAGGAAAAAGAAATTGACCATGGTGACAGCAGTGTCACCAGAGATAAAGCAAATAATCAACAAGTGGCTTGGCATAAGTGAATGATGGGTAAGATTGACACTTGCCAGTGTAGAGCAGCGGCAAGTAGATTATGATGGGAGTGGAAGGTGGCAGGTAGTAGAAGTCAATGCTGATGATAAGCAAGAGGGCAAGATGAATGTGCGGACAAAAACGACATGACACAGTAGCTCACAATAAGCAGCATACATGATGATGTAGGATATGATATTCTGGTCCCTAAGCAGTCGATTCTCGATAGGCGAGAGACACTCCCTAATTGCAACGTCTCGACTGTGGAGTTGGAACAAAAACCAGACGCACATGCACCTGTCACAACGCCCTTTTCTCACAAAGTCGCCCTCTCGCCGTATGTACAATACAGCTATTACGTTTAGAAGAGAAGACCTGGCGTAACATCTGACTCGAACCAAAAGAATGTTTATAACCATCTTCGACATATCAATAATCATAATTGAGCTGCTGGGCGTCACTGATAGCACCAGCCACCCCACACTCACGGCGTCGACCAGCAAATGTGACCGTCATGAGCCCGGGTACAAAGACTGATGAAAGACTGGGCACCGCGGCTTGCGTCGCTAGCAGGACTGGAATCACTGTGCACGAGGACGAAGGGAGGCGCCGGCGAGGCGCCAGCGAGCGAGCTGCGGCGCCGGCGTCTGACTCTTGACAACGAATGTCTCTCATGTATCCCCTCGCACGTCTCATAGAACGCATTCCGGAAGGGATGCAGCGTGCGAAGGACACGGTAACAGGTCGGTCTTTCATTCCCAGTTGTGTCCATGCACACTGCTGAGACGGTCCTCCCTAGGATTACTGAATCCGCACTGTACGGCGGCTTTCCACCCGTGTGCGCACTAAACTCTGACGCTCCGTGTACAGATCGACATAATTCCGCAGAGCAGAAGTGGCACGACTCAATCAGAGAGCAGATTAACGCAAGCCATAGGTACGAGAGCTTTGCCAATGAGCGAGCGTTCAACTTCGTGAAATGGTTAGTGTCACACGAGGTATTGCCGTCGCTGCACTGACCGTGGGATGCGCACTGCGCTAGGCACATCGACGGACACGATTACTTCTGGGCACTCTCAGAGATGCTAGAGAGCGCCAGGGAGTGTATTTTCATATTGGTACGCCCGTACTATAACCCTGAGACAATACCATCTTTGTGCTTACTGTTCTATTCTACAGGATTGGTGGCTCACCCCTGAGCTGTACCTCCGCCGTCCTCCGGCTCACTACCCAGAGTGGCGGTTGGATACAGTTTTGAAGAGGAAAGCTGAGCAGGGCGTAAAGATCTATATCGTTGTATACAAGGAGGTATGTTTTTAGGACTTGTATCAATCGTGGCAGGAGATGTATTCAGCTATTACAGGTTACCCAAATTATGAACATGTGTTCTGCGCACACGAAGGTGATAAATCATCTTAGACGTTGCATGTTGTGTCCGGATGCTGACGCTCCTGATCCAGCAAGCGCTAGAGGATCTTCATCCAAATATCTCCTGCATGCGTCACCCTGACCACATCGGTTCCAAAGGCACGCCTCTCTCCTGACACTGTCACCTTCTGACTGCTCATTCCAGACAGATAACGTTGAGTTCTGGTCTCACCATGAGAAGGTCTGCCCCTCGTATTAGCATGTTACGACAGACGATACTGATCCACTCTGCAAAACGCGGTTTCAGGTGGTAGTCGTAGATAACCACCGCGCATGTATCGGTGGGCTGGATATCTGCTTCGGTCGCTGGGACACGCACAACCACCCGCTGGCCGACGCGCACCCGACAGAATTCACGAGGACCCTGTTTCCTGGTCAAGACTACAACAACGCACGCGTCCTTGGCTACCACGACGTATTCAACTACGTCAGCAGCAGCATCTCTGTGCTCGACACTCCCCGAATGCCCTGGCACGATGTCGGTATTTTATATCTTGTCTTGTGTATGAGCCGACTGATGGCATGTGGTAGGTACATATGACTCTGGCTGGGCCTGCCGTCCTCGACATCGTCCAGCACTTTGTCGAGCGCTGGAACGAGATCAAGATGAGGAAGTATAGAGATGATCCGTAGGTAATATCGATGGGCATATTTGGATGGAGTGACTGACTAGATTTCACTATAGTCGCTTCGACTGGCTGGCGCTTCCCCACAACATTGTGGCCTCACCAATCGAGGCCGTTCTACGTGAGTGACTGTCCTCGGCGCATCGAGGGAGGCTTGAGCTAGCATCACTCAATTATCTCAGGCCACCCGCATCGCGAGCGTTGGCACGCGATGGGCCGACGCTTCCGGCAGCGATTCCATCTTCAGGAAGGAGAGGATTACCGCGATGAAGAGCACTACCCTCGCCCTCCGAATGGGACGTGCCGCGTCCAGGTCGTCCGTAGCGTCTCGGATTGGAGCCACGGTGTTCTTACAGAGCATAGCATCCAAAATGCTTGTCAGTGCCTGCTCTGGTGAATCTGGACAACGGCGGTACTGACTTGATGCGTCTATAAAGATATCCAGCTCATCCGAGAAGCGCGTTATTACATATATATTGGTGAGTTCGCCTTTCTGCCTATCGTATAACGTCGGTATTAACTTTCTTCGTCAATACGCAGAAAACCAATTCTTGTAGGGTTTCTGGGCGTCACATGGTATCGGCTTAATGACGTAGTCTAGCATATCAAACACGCAGAAATATGGTCCGATCAAGAATCAGATTGCCGCTGCACTTGTAGAGCGGATTGTCCACGCAGGCAGGAGCGGAGAGAAGTTCAAGGTCAAACATTATAAATTTTCTTCCCCTCATGTATCTCATCGCTACTACCTTATTAAGGTCGTGGTCGTCATTCCTGAAGTCCCCTCGCTCCCTGGAAATATCAAGGACAATATATCTATCAAGACCATTATGGCCGCTCAATATCGCACCATCAATCGTGGTGGCCACAGTATCTATGAAGAGATACGCAAGGCAGGGTTCGAACCGTACGTACATTCTACTATACGACGCGATTGGAGAAATTCAACAAGTAATGCGTAGCACCGACTACATTCGATTCTTCCATCTTCGAGTGTACGATAGGATCAACGCCCCGTTGCGTACGCCTGCCCCTCGTGGAATCCACGAATGTCTAAGCCTGACTGCACGACTTTCACAGAAACTTTCATCGGGGAAATGGAGAAGAACAGTGGCATATCATTCAACGAGGCCCAGGCTGCACTCGCACGGCAGTGGATCGGGGATGCGGCCGACCCCAGCTCCTACTCGCCTAACGTGACGATCAAGTATCCGGAACCGACGATAGAAGGTGTCCTGACGACCGAAAAGACTGACGTCAAGACTATGAAGTATCGGATGTCAAGGACATGTCATGTTGCGCGTAGTATTGTCGCTCGTTTCGAGAGCGGTGCGAATGGCGTGCGCGGCAATGATTATGTCGTAGATACCGTAGGACATCATTCCTTGCAAGACAGCACAGATCTTCGTGAAGAGCCGTGGCTCGGGACGCCCGAGGAAGAGCTCAACTCGTGCGTATCCTTATTCTCTGCTTGC
>QLPN01005402.1:0-21448 GCA_003314395.1 Albatrellus ellisii | reverse complement strand
CCTGATGGTCTGAGTTGGACCCCTGCCAGCTACGTCTGCGAGCTTACTTACATCCATTCTAAGCTGATGATCGTCGACGATCGCAAAGTCATTGTAAGTATCCGCCCGTGGCACTGTTACTGCATGTGAGCTTGACAACCGTCCGTCAGTGCGGGTCTGCCAACCTGAATGATCGCAGCCAAAAGGTTTGTCCTTTCGTGTTTAGCATGCTACCGAACGTTCCTTCCGCTCGCTCGGCCTGGTGTTTTAGGGCGACAGAGACTCCGAAATCGCGCTTGTTGTTGAGGACGACGACAAGGTGCTCAGCACGATGAATGGCTCGCCGTTCATGGTGGGCCGCTTCGCCGCGTCCCTGCGTCGCCAGCTCTACAAAGGTGTGTTCTCCATTACCGTTGTACATCTACGAACAGATCACATCATATTCCTCTGCAAGAGCACCTCGGGCTCATCCCTCCCCAGCGGTGTGAACGCCCAAGAGAGCATGTGACGTCGTTCATGCGCGCGGCGCCGGTGCCGAACCAGTACGACCTGGACTCGGACGCAGACAACGCTGTCGCAGACCCGCTGTCCGACCAGACGGCCAAGCTGCTGTACGACACGGCACGCAAGAACCGCGAGATCTTCACGGAGCTGTTCCGTCCCGTGCCGTCAAACCTTGTGCATAACTGGAATGCGTATGAGGTAGGTTCTGCGAGGTACACTGCTGGGGACCAACGTCGTGCTCACACTGCGTGCGATAGAACTACGTGCCAAAGGTGAAGCAGGGCCACGTCGTGCCCGATGTCCCACTGGACCGCGTCAAGGACCGCCTGGCGGCCGTCCGCGGCTCGATCGTGGAGGCTCCTTTGGTATTGTGCACCTCTCTCTTCTGCATATGTGCGTGTGTCGCAAACACCCTCGTGCTTCTAGGACTTCCTCATCGACGAGAAGGACTTTGTCGAGGGGCCTGAGTGGACCGTGCTGAACCCCACTCTGCCCATCTATATCTGATTTACGGCTTGCGCTTCTTGAGCATGATAGGAGATAGCATCTTCGATTGGGGGATGAGGCCTGAGACATGTGTAATTGTAGTTTGTATGGATGGAAATATATCCCAGAGATATATGTATAGCTGAGGGCGACATCGTGTAGGGGACGGGAGAAGTGAAAAGTAGACGGCTGGCAAGACCCCGCGCAGCAAGCAGTAGAGACGTTATAGGAAAATACTGTGATAGGACCTGTGCGGGAACCTATGCGTCGAGAGGAACACAGGCAAAGAGGAGAGAAATGCGATGATTGTTATGGACTAGTGCGGTAGGACGACCGGCTATGTTTGTACAGGGACAGAAAAGAGACTCAAGGCATAGCACGCAATGAGAACATAACAGATGAGATTGAAGAGCGACTGGGACTGGATACTGTATAACACAGGAGACTAAGCTGAAGACTATTATACAGTATCATGGTCCTTAATAGGTACAATCCCAGGTTCCAGAGTATTCTACTGGAATAAAAATAGTACAAGGCTGTGTAAGTGCTGTGGAAAGAGAATGTTCCAGATATACTGCAAAGGGATTGGTAAGTGTTGAAGTCTAGCACGCACATACTCACACATTCTCCTTCGGCTTCACCTCCCATCCCCACACGTAACACCTACACAACACATACGTACGTTTTACATACACGACACACACATTACTCCTCGGACTCCTTACAAGTCCGAACACTTTCCACTCCACACATATCTCCGGGACGATGTGCGTCCCTCCCACTTAGGTAGTCGTTGTTCTCTACTTACCATCTCCGCTCCAACCCTACCTACTCAACACTACATAAGATGAGATCACACTATACACACTTCTCAGACATCTTGCATATTGTCTGAGTAAGTTCTCCTCCACTACCACTACACTCCACTTTCTCATCACTCCTGCAGCATCTCTCCTACCGCGTCATGGTGCCTACTGCATCCATGACTATCACTACTGCTGCAGACCTGTTGTCCACCACTTCCATGCTGCTCAATGTCATCACCGCCATAACATTCCTTCTTGCCTGCCCAAGCCTGCACTCACAGTAAGTAAGATGTAGCTGCAGCACAGTAAGTTTGGTAAATGTAAGGAAAATTGTGACAATGATCCTGGATGAAAATGCAACCTCATGTCTGTATCTATAGGCCACTCATGATGAGTAGTGTCAGTCATCTGTTACAGTTTAGTATGGCAAAGCAGCCAGCTATAACTGCACAGGAACAGATGAGAGACTCAAGGTGTAGCACACAATGAGAACACAACAGTTGGAAATTGAATAAGCAAGAACTGGACACCAGGGAGTACAGGAGACTAAGCTAAAGATCCTGTACTGTACTTGAGTCTTTATATAGTACAACTGTAAGTCAAAGAATATTCTGTCACAGTAATAGAACAGGCTGCATCATGATATAGAGAATGTTCCAGTAATACTGTGCAGTGATTGGTAAGTATAGAAGATGCTGTGGTGCAGTAAACTGGTAAATGTAGGTAGAAAGAAAAGAAAAATTGTAACATCATCTGCATATTTACTGGGGAACCCCAGAGGTACACTGGAGACCCAATAACAGTCTTCAGAGGATCCTGTCAGCCTGCTAGAATTCCATAGCAATATCATTTGGCCATCATTGTCATCATCATCTTAGAAAGTCTATAGTGTATGCACTCAGTTGATAGTAGAAACATCTATATTTGATCTTACCTATAGCATACAGCTATAGGTACAGCCAGTGTGTGTACATGATAAGATATAGTAAAGAGTTACTCACCTCAGTCAATAGTAGAAGTAACTGAGGGAGAGTATAGAACATATGTTGTATTATGGGCTGTTGAGCTCACTCCATTCACCCCCCTTTTTCCTTGTGATTTTCACATTTTCATGTTTGTTACTACAGGCTGGGCCTACAGATTTGGTATCTAGCAGACTAGATATTTAAATATGGTGTATGTATGGAAATTTGCCCTGAGTGTGTTTGCAAGAAAAATTTCCCCTCCTTCATCTGCATTGTGCTTGTATTTCATCAATGTAGATGGCATTAATACTATCATTATCATGTGACTGTAACCCCCTAGGCTTACTCATCACGATTCCACACACACAACGTGTCATATGACCTTACCTTACCATATGTCATACCCCCTCACATGACATTATCACGCTCCTCACCACACTTTCATGCATTCCAGTTGTTGTCACCATATATAAGACCTTGAACTGCGACCCTTGCAGCCAGCATCCCTTGTTCTGCTCTCCCATCTTGTTTCTCCCTTTTTTCTCCTGTATTAGGTCTAGACTGCCATTATACAGTCATCTGTCCTGATTCACCTTTGGTCCGATCTTCCGTGTTTCCTCTTTGAGTGTTCCCATGCCATGTGTGGGTTCCAGTGACAAGGGATTTGTGATGAACTGGACTTTGTTCAAATAGAAAGTTGTGTGTAACCCTGCAGCTTACTCACCACTTACACCTGCCTGATCCACCCCCTACATATGTCAGAGCTATCTATGTCAGGGTATCACATGTTTCCAGACATCATCACATTACCATATCTCCCACCACCCACCTCATGCATTCCATATCTCATCGAGCAGTACTAAATGACCCCAGAACTTAGGATTGCCTCCTGCCTTCTTCTCTCCTGTTTTCTCCCTCTGTGCTTTCTATGTCTGTCGTCTTCCATCATTGAGATACAGACAGTTGTCCAGTTTAGTGCCTTCATCCGATCTCGTCTCCTTTGAGTGTCCCGTGCGCAAGCGTGCTTCCACTGTGATAGAAAAGTTTGACACTCATCAAGGTGAAATACATAACACAACAAATAAAAAGTTCCAAAACATCCTCCTTCCAAATTGGACAGTACTCATCTTCCAACAATCATCGTCATCGCTGTCATCACTCGTTCAAAGGTGGTTTTCATAGGAGCTGACATCTCAAGCAGTACAATTTATGCGAGGTTAACTACATTCTTTTCATATTACGAAAAAGCAAACGACATGTGCAGCGGCTCTGGGTCATTTGTAACTGGTGAGCAACCGCCTGTTCACATACTCCCCCGCCTGCTTCCCGATCAGCGTACGTACAACGTCCAGCGGCGATGTTTGGGTACGTACCGAGATGGGATCGTATCTCTTCGGCCTGTCTGCAGACCACGTTCCGGGCAGACAGTCGACCACTTTGGAATAATCCTGTTGCACCGTCATATGGCATCCATCAGTGCCAGTTAGTTGTAAGGCGATTTATATATGGAACGTCGCCCACCGAACAGCAAAACTACCAGTTTATGAGGGACAAATTCTGCGCACGAAGGACTAATAACTTACGTAAGGGATTGAATATCGCGAGGCGGTCATCCCGTCCTTGGTCGTGGTGGTGTGCGGGACATGAACGCGATGGACTGTGCTTTTGATGATATCGTTCGACCCTAGTTGTCGGTCACGTACATTCAAGCATAGTATTGTAAAAGGTTATGGGGACCACGCACATCGCATCAGGAAGTCCCCTGCGTTTACGATTATGGCACCCTCAACAAAGGGTGCGGGCTGGACGACATGACTTGGTGCATGACAGAAAAGGCATGGAACCATTCACGCACAATGAAATCCCCGGGCCGCTTTGGGTTTTCAATCTCTAGGCCACCGGCCTTGTCCTGCATTAATAGAGTTATGCTCCCAAAGTCGGAATGGGCACCGACCCTGGTAATCTTGTTTTGTTCGAGGTCTTCGACAGATACACTGAGGGGGGATTCGATGATTTTGACGTTGAGTAGATGGTGTTTGGGAGAAGAAGTACCTAGGATAATGCAGCAGACGCAATTGATTGTACTGCCCTGTGTGAGTCGTCACGAGGTAGTCCTCTGGCAAATGGAGTCCCAGAGCGAGCGCACGCAAGATGGCGAGCTCTAGCTCGTGACATAGCTGCTTGGAGGTGTCAGGAATCATATTATTGGGTATCCCCCGATCGGCATACCCAGTGGAAGCTTAGACACGCCTCTTTGAAGCCAGGGAGAACGCCGTTAGGCAGCCAAATATTGGGTATATCGTTTGACGCTTCGTCGCCACACTCGAAACTTTCTTTGACGTCTGGGGCTTTGGCGCGGTTCCGTGCCAACTCTTCATTGTTGTAGATATGTTGGGATACTTTTTCGACACCCAGTGCAGAGAAGCCTAGATACGATTCAGATATGGGTTACGTAGTCTGTAATACATTGAGGTGCTGACCTCGGTGATGCTGACCGCTGGGCGGATGAGGGGCAAGCTGCTTAGTTTCCATAGGCAGGTCGAAAAAACACTTGGCCTGGACAAGTTGTTCAGCGTCAGTTGTTGTTCCACAGTGACATACCTACCCATTCAAACATCTCGTCAATCCTGTCCCTGGGCAAGGAGTGATTGGCAAGATACACGAAGCCGGTGTCCTTCAACGAAGCAAACATCGCGTCGGCGACGTCCTGCTTGCGAGAACCATCGAGGAAGGCTCCAAAGTCAAGGATCTGGACGTCGCAGTCGGTCACGTCCCCCAACCTGATGCTTGACATGTCTTTGAGGACGAGTTGTCTATTGGTCGGGGTTGCCATGTGCAGGTCGATGACTACTCAGATAAGCAAGCGCCAACAACGCCGACAACCCGAGTTCTCTGGCATATACACCGGAGCCGCTTATCTCCTTCACAGAGTTTATACGTAGTTATAAGGTCTGCCTCAAAATTCCGGGGGTTTGGCTGATAGTCGAGACCAGAGGCTGACAAAGCAAATGATGTGTCATGACCTGGTCTGCCACCTTTCATTGTGCATTTGGCATCTCCTGTAATCCTTTCTGCAACATTCCTCACACACTCACATTGTCCCATCCCATTCCACATATTGTTGAACTTTTACTGTACGTCGATTAGCATATCTCCTACTCATCCTTTTCGTTCGGCATTCCTTCCTTTCACTCCCTACACATAATTACATACACTTGACACATCACCTACTCTTCACAAACCCCATGGGGTTCTTCTACACTCACACACCACCTATACTCCAGACAATGCGCATCCCCCACACATTTGGGCATCCATGTACTTTAGGATCCTTTCTCTGCTTTAACCATCCTCTCCAAATACTATATAAGATGCACACTTCACTACATATCTCCTCAGTCATTGTCTTACAGACAACTGAGTGAGTACTATCACCTCTTGCACCTTATGTTCTGTCTTACCACAATCCTGCAGCTCTCTTCTTATACATCATGGCAGAATTTCACTGTCCACACCTCCCATACTTTACTGCAGCCATGCTGCCCTTTCTCTCCATGCTTGGAGACTTTATACACTTGCCTTTCATGTTGTTTACAGTTGTAGTTGCCTGCCATAACCTGCACAAACACATATGTATATCCATTCCTTCCTTTTCTACCTATTCCATTGTCTTCTATGTGTCCAGTAAACTAGTAAAGGAGCAGGACAGAGTTATTGATAGGTAGAAGGTGAAGAGCACAGCATCATAGGCCCACATGATGGGCAGACAGAGGAGGAGGATGGTAGAGATGGTGAGCATGACAAAGATATGATAGAGCACATGATAATGATGCAATAGAGTGCATGATAATAGAGCAACTGGTGGTGATGAGGGTGTATGGTGAGTATGCAGAAAAGACAGATAGAGAGCAATGAGGGCATAGGGTAAGTATGCAGAGAAGGGAGATAGTGAGTGACACAGTGATATGCTAGAGTTCCTTTTTGTTCGGATGATTAAGACAAGTATATATAGTCAAGACAAGATGGATTCAGAGAGTGCTAAGAGTGGCCTATTGGATGGTCATAGGGAAAATTTGCTATAACTATACCCCTGGTATCAAGGTAGTTGTTATGTGCTTGATAAGTGTAATAAATTGTTGGAGATCAAGTGCAGTCCATGTGAGCTTATGTGATCTTGCAGCGTGGGTGCAGTGCAGATGCAGGGTCTAGGATATATAAATTAGCTACATTTTTTGTATGCCCATGTGTGATTGCCCTACCTTTTACCCCCACCCTTGTAGGACAAACATGTCATCTTGTGAGTGTTTGACCATGCACTTCAACATAAACATTCCTGATGATGATGAAGAGTGGGATCAATGAGATAGCAATAAGGATGATACCCCTGATGACTAAATGAGGATCTAGAGTGATGAGTGTAGGATGTCTTAGTGACACTTTAGACTGGCTTAGAGATCTTAGACTTAGTTCTTAGAGGATGAGGTGAGATTGAGCTTAGATCAAGCACAGTATAGGAGAATCCCTAGATTGCAAAGTTGACAAGACTGGGGTTTAAGACCACCAGGCTTTCAACTACTTATACAAAAACAGGAGTCCTAAGAATAGTAAAAGTAAATAAGGTTCACAGATCAATGATGATTGCACAGCAATCAACAGAGTCATGTGACCTGAGATGTGTCCATAGTAAGCTAAAGTAATGTAGCCACAAGTGCAAAATGAACAAGAGATGAACAAAGACAAATAAAGATGAAATAAGATGAGTCCTTGCTAATTGTATAGTGATAGTCCTTAGCAAGTAAATAAATAAATAAAGATAAAAAGGAAAGGAAGGTACCTTATAGTACTTGGAGCTAAGCTCAACAACTGTAGTTAATACTACACTCATAGTAAGTAAGATAAAAAGAAAAGGAAAAAAAGAAAACACATTATGAGGTGCCACAGCAAGTGCCTTGTAACAGAGAGGAGCATAAATTGCAAGTGACATAGTAGTGGTGGTGAGAGTGGCTGCAAGTGATGTGCAATGGGAGACATCTGACGGAGTAGAAAGTGTCTGGTTTTATATGATAAGATAAGATAATATAAGAAGATTAGATAAAGATATGATGGGATGAAGGCATGGTCAGCATCATGTATTGTATATGGATTCCCAACATGTCCATGCCTACTTCCACACATGTCCATATGACTATGACTGATTTTCTCACAGTTACTGCAGAGTTGTCAGGCTGACAAACTGATGATGGACATCATCATGTAAGTCTTGCTACCCAACTTATCCCTGCCTCCTTTAGAGGACTTCATGGTGTTAGAATGTGCAATTGCCAAAATAGTGACTTGGCTTGGGTTTGAACTAAGGACCTCCCTTACTCTGGGTGGGTGCTCTAACCACTGAGCTACCAGGCCTTGTCTAAGTGAAGTGCTAATAGCACAATGTGAAGCTGTACCTCAGAGACTACTGTAGAGTTGTAACTCTGCTACAAATGTTGTAGCTTGTCAGGCTGCTATTATTTTTCTCTTCATTTTTCCTATTTTTCTTATGTCTCTATTACCATAGATCATACAATCGCTCCTGATCCACCAAAGTGATTCCCATGGTCATACATTCCTCTTGTTTGTCTTTATTGGCTGATGACACATATGTCATCCAATCTCCGATCTGCCCATTCTATATTTAGTTATGATTCATTCTTCTCACCCTTACTGTGCATGCTCACCAATCCTTCCCACACCTGCTGTGGAGTATCACCAATCACTCCCACAGTTACTGCAGAACCTCAGTCAGCACTTACATGTCCCCTCTATTATTAGATATGACATCATTACTTTACTTTCTCATTCTCCTGCCCTATACTGTACAGCATGGTCTGTGCATTCTCTAGCATACTATATATACATAGGACTCCTAGCAGTTTATTCCCCAGTTCTGATCATCTGGGATATCTGCTAGGTACAGTAGCATCTCTCCTTTCTTGTTCTACTTAGCTGATTATATATCTGGGATATCTGCTAGTTGAAGTGTGATTGTCCTTTTGTTTTCAGTCTTTCTTCAGTTGTTTGGCTTCGACACAGTGTTGGTCTCACAATTGATCAGAACTCCCTCCCTTGCCACACCTTTCCTCTTCCCCCCTTTCCCACAGACAGGTGTTTTCACCTTCACTTTGTCTGCAATCCTTTCTACACCATAGGGTTTGTATGCAAGCCCAAATGTGAAGTAGAACCCTTTCACTGCACCCTCTTTCTTCCTCACCCTCCTCTTGCTTATTGCCATCACTGCAAGTGGCAAAAGCATGAGAGTGAGTGTATTTGTAGCTTGTGGACTCACACATACATCCCCTGCTTACCTGCCTCCACCCTTCAACTTCTTGTTGGACATTATAGTGTTCAACCCATCCACCTCCACCTCTCACCCAGCAACATCCTCCACAGCTTGCACATGGTGGATCCTTGGAGTGGACAGATTGATATGCAATCATGGATGTTCTAGGAAGACCACTTTGGAAGAGAGGATACCTAGGAACAGTGTGAGTCTTCTGACAGCTCAGGGACTGCCTGTCCTTTCTACACACCACCCTTGTCTCCCCCACACCCACTCTAGGACAGAGCAACTCTTAGATCAAGGTCTAAGTGTCAATTTTTACTCACTCCTCCCTGTCACTCATCCCTCCATCATCTGTCTTCACCTCTGCTGTCACCTTCTAGCTTGGCATGTGCATGTCATTATTCAACATCAAAGTGAGCCCACTACAAATTATGAGCAGTTCCCCCTTTGGTTATTTCCTGATCCTAGGTCTGAGCATTGGGGGAATCAGGATAGGAGGTATCATGTTAAGTACCCTCCCACCCTCTTCAGAGAATTGTTGTATCAGTATTACAATGATCCATCCCTCATCTCTCCTCCTGTCCTACTTGAATTAGCAACTCATCCAGATCACACATTTCACATCAATCCTCATCACCACTTTGCATCTTACATAGCAGGAGGACCAGAAACATCTACATACTAGTGTAGACATATCTCCTTTCCAAATATTTGTGGTTTTCTTGTTTGTTTGTCTCATCATCCACACATTTTATTGAAGAATATAGTGCTTCTGTTTTATGACTGAGGGTGCAATAGATTTGACATTGCTCAATCACAGAAGTACAGGAACAATCATAGAAGTTACTCGACAGATAATTGAACAATTTGTTGCAAGAATCCAGGGATCAGTGGAGCACTTGGAGTTGGAGACAGCAGTCCCCTCCACAACACAGAGAAGAGAGTGAAGAACCCAAATCACACTCAAGGAATCAATTCATGAGTTTAGGAGATCAAGAACCATCTGTTGAATATCTCCCTGTACATCGATCATTGCATTTCCTACTCATATCTTTCATTTGGCATTCCTTCTTTACACTCCCTTACACATACTTACACAACCTTGACACATCACTCCTTCTCACTTCTCACACCATGCATACTCTGGACGACATGCATCCTCTACATACATAGGCATCCTTGTACTTCAGCATTACATCTCCACTTCAACCTTATTCCCTCTTGCTATACAAAGATGCACACCTACCACACACATCTCCTCAGTCATTGTCTTACAAGACACTGAGTGAGTACCACTACTTCCTGCACTTTATCTCCTTTCTCACTTCTCCTGCAGCTCTTACTATTGTGTCGTGGCACTCTACTACTGTCCACACCTCACCCTACCTTCTGCAGGTCAGTATACATATCTTAGTCATCATCTTACAAGACACTGACTCTTACTATTGTGTTGTGGCACTCTACTACTGTCCTGACCTCACCCTACCTTCTGCAGTAATGCTACTCCTGAATTTCCCATGCTGGGAATACTTTTACATGTTGCTGTTGATTACAGTTGCCTGCCATAGCCTGTGCAAACAGGTTATGGGCCCTGCCCAGTGCAAGGCAGGTAACAACATCATAACTCTTGCTTACTTCATCACTGGCACTCTTATCCTTTGCCAACTACCCATCACCTCTGCATCTCCCCTCCCCAAGACAAACATTCCACTGCTTGACAGGAGTAACAACTACAAAGTCTGGTCCACACTAGTCAAGAATGCTTTGATCATAATGAGGGTTTGGAAGGTCATAACAACTAACAAGCCTGCTCTGATGTATGCAAAAGTCACTGACACAGAAACATCCACTTCTGGAGAAGTAAAAACTTCTTGGCACTGGGACAAAATGACTGTTGAAAACCAAATGCAGATCAACAAATGGGATGAAGACGACACAGTTGCTACCACACATCAGCCTATATGTTGGCCCTGCACATGTTCACCTCATCACTGACACTGACACCACTTCTGGGAACTGGCACACACTGTGAGAAGAATACAGAACACTGGGAGCTATGGCTACCTTTGCCAAGCTCAGGGAAATCCAATCATTCAAATTCATATCCACAATGTCATTCTCCACACAAATTGATGCACTTAAACTCGTGCACATTCAGCTTACAGACTGTGGTCACACAATCAGTGACAATGATTTTGCCCTTATTATCCTGATGGTGCTCCCTGACTCATGGTCAAACATCATTTCCAAATTCCTCACCATGCAAACTGACCTAAATAGTATCACTCTGGATGATGTTTGCACATGAATCATCGACAAGAGTGACCAACAAAGTGGTAACCTGGGATCAATTTTATCCTCACTACAGCGTAGACGTGGTATGACATCTTCCAACCCATCATCCTCTAATACACCCTCTGCTGGTCTTACATCCAATGGAAGACCTCACACAAACTGGTACACATGTTCAAACTGTGGCCCTGGCAGACATACTGATGAGTACTGCTGGGTGCTGCACCCAGAGAAGAAGAGAGTCAAAGGAAGCAATGCTAAGCCTACACTTGCTACCATAACTGTTGATCCTCCACCTGTACCACCTGATTCCACCATCAATGTGATGTCCACAAATGGCACAATTTTGTTGTATGATGCTCCATGTGACTGGATGCTTGACAGCAGTGCTAGCAACCACATCAGTCCAGTACTCTCTGATTTCAAACAAAACTCTGTTGTGATGCTACAAACTCCAGGCATGATTCACCTCAGTAATGGAACTACTATACTGTATCTAGGTATTGGACAAGTATCTGTGACAACCTTGGCTGATAAACAAAGCAGATGCATCACCCTGCAGAAGGTCTTGTACACACCCAATGCCAGAGGACACTTTCTCTCAATATTGAAGCTCATTCAAAATGGAGTATGTGTATCATATGAACCTGTAGGGTGTTTCCTCACAAAAGGTGGCAAAGTCATTGCAGCTGGACAACTACACAACAACATCTATTGGTTATTGCTGCTCACATCATGCTCTGCTCTAAGTTCTATGTCTCCTACAGCTACCCCTGCAAGTGTTTGGCACACCTGGTACACACATGCCCTGACAACTGTGCTGTGAAAACTACAAGATACAGACTGTGTCCAAGGTGTTTTTATGTCTCAAATGGAACCATGCTCCCTGGAACCCTGTGCAGGATGTGCCTATGGCAAAATGTCCAGGCAGCCTTTCCATGCATCATCAAAACATGCAAAACACATCCTATACCTCATCCATTCAGACCTCATGGGACCACTGCATACAAAATCCCTACAAGGATCCATGTACATCACCTCTTTCATTGACAATCACTCCAGGCACACCATTGCCATCACTCTTTCATCCAAAGCTGGCTTAGCACAGGCTCCTACCACATTCTTGGCATGGGCAGAAACCCAATCAGAATGATGAGTCAAGGCCCTCTGAAGTGACCATGGTGGTGAGTACATCAACAGCACAGTTCATGACCTACTGCAACAAAAGGGTATTGAGCACAGCCTTACTGCCCTGTACTCACCTGCCCAGAATGGATGAGCTGAGTGATGGAATCACACCATCCTCAACTCCACCCTGTTGCTATTGCACAGTGCTAATGTGTCTGTGGGTTTCTGGGAGTATGCACTGCAGACTGCAATACATGTTTATAACCATATGCTGCAATGTACTTGAGATTGGCACACCCTGCACCAGTTATGGGTGGGTGGACATGTTCCTGATGTATCGTACTTCAGGTCTTTTGGCTGCCTTACCTATGTTGCAACCCCTGCAGAACAGTGGACCAAGCTTGATGTGCAAGCTACCCCCATGGTTTTTATTGGGTATGAAACAGGCTCAAAAGTGTGGCATTTCTTGGACCAAACATGACACAGAGCTGTGGTGTCTCACAATGCTGTGTTTGACAAACAGGTCTTTCCTTGCCATGCCTCCATGTCCAATGATGTTGCTGCTCCACCCAAGCCACTGCTGCCTACTCTGCCCACCTCTGGCAATGTTGACTCAGACTCCAGCTCTGATTCTGATGCTTTCCCTTCTCTGCCTCAGCGTGCAGGCATGCCCTGCACTACTGTCTCAGCACCCATGGATGAGGACATTGTGGTCTCCCTGCCTGTTGCACAGGCTCCACCAACCATGCCATTGTCTCCACCCCAGCTTCATGGCCCCACCCTGCCTGTTATGCTTCCATCCATCCTCTCCTGACAACACTGTGGCACCCACACTGCCCGTATCCCTGACTCCCCTGCTGTGCCACTCAACCCATGTCGCACAGTGCACAGTGTGGTACAGTGGTGGTGCCTATGTCAATTGCACCTTTACTGATGTCCTGCAGGATTCATTGGATGATGAGTTCTCCACCCCCAGCACAGGTCCTTCACTTTCTGTGCTACTCACCACTGCCTCCACTTCTGGCAACCCTCTGACTCTGCATGAGGCACACATGTCACCCAATGCTGCTGACTGGGACACCATGTGCTGATATGAGCTCACCATGCTTGAGGGCATGGGCACCTGGTCACTTGTTGACCTTCCTCCCAGTTGCACCACCATACCCAATAAGTGGGTCTTCAAGCTGAAGAATGACAGATGCTATCATGCATGTCTGGTTGTGAAGGGCTTCAAGCAGGTCCCTGGTGTTGATTTCACCAAGGTCTTCTCCCCTGTTGCCTGCTTCAAGACCCTGCATCTCCTGTTTGCCCTCACCACCTCCTGTGATTGGCATGTCCATTCTATGGATGTCAAGAGTGCTTTCTTGAATGGTGATGTCTCTGAGGAGCTGTACATGCAGCAGCCAGATGGTTTCAAGCTTGTCGACCTTGCTGACAAGGTCTGTCACCTTCATAAATCCATCTATGGGCTCAAGCAGGCCATGCGCCAGTGGAACATGAAAATGGACACCTGCCTCATGTCACTTGACCTTGACTGTCTTGTCTCCAACACTGGCCTCTACATCAAGCATGGGGGGGCTTCCTCTTACCTTTTTCTAGTCCTGTACATTAACAACATAACCATTTTTGGCAGTGACCTGGCTGAAGTCCTCAAACTAAAACACATGCTGTCTACTGCATTTGAAATGTTGGACCTGGGAGAAACAATGTCATACCTCAGACCGGAAGTATCCCACAACCACACTTGCAAAACACTGACCCTCTGCCAATCCCAGTACATCACAGGTGTTGTAGGCCACTTCAGTATGACTGACTGCAACCCAGTCACCACTCCTCTTTCACCCACAACACAACTCACACCCTTTGATGGCATCACCAATGCCTCAACAAGGTCCCTATACCAACAAGTGATAGGAAGCCTCACCTATGCCACCATCGTGTCTCGCCTGGACATCATGTACACCGTCGCCTCACTTGCACACTACTCTGCCAATCTTGTACCCAAACACCTCACTGCAGCCAAGCATGTCCTGCGGTATCTCGCCAGAACCACCTCCTATGCATTGCAATACTGCAGTGCAACCAATGGAGAGATCACCATGCACTCTGACTCAGACTGGGCCACATCACTCACTGACTGCAGATCAACAGGCACATTTGTATTTATGCTCCATGGCACTGCCATTTCATGGTCCTTGCACCATCAGCGCATCATTTCACTCTCCTTGACTGAAGCTGAGTACATAGTGCTCTCCCAAGCTGGAGTGCAGGAAGCATGGTACCAAAATGTTTGCGATGAGCTCCTCCTCCCTCTCTTGTTACCAATCATGCTGTTCAGTGACAACAAAGGGTCTGTAGATCTAGCAAACAATCCTATCGTTGGCAAGGGCACAAAGCACATCAGCATACAGTTTCATTACATCTGGCAGTATGTGAAAGAAGGTCTCATACACATCCACTGTGTTCCCTCTGCCACTATCATTGCCAATGTGCTAACAAAGCCACTGCCATGTGTGCCATTTGAGGCCAATCATTCCATGCTTGGACTCATTGATCTAGGTCTACCAAATGAGGGGGACTGTTGAATATCTCCCTGTATGTCAATCATTGCATTTCCTACTCATATCTTTCATTTGGCATTCCTTCTTTACACTCCCTTACACATACTTACATAACCTTGACACATCACTCCTTCTCACTTCTCACACCACACATACTCCAGATGATGCATGTCCTCTACATACATAGGCATCCTTGTACTTCAGCATTACATCTCCACTTCAACCTTATTCCCTCTTACTATATAAAGATGCACACCTACCACACACATCTCCTCAGTCATTGTCTTACAAGACACTGAGTGAATACCACTACTTCCTGCACTTCATCTCCTTTCTCACTTCTCCTGCAGCTCTTACTATCACATCATGGCACTCTACTACTGTCTACACCTCACCCTACCTTCTGCAGTAATGCTACTCCTGAATTTCCCATGCTGGGAATACTTTTACATGTTGCTGTTGATTACAGTTGCCTGCCATAGCCTGTGCAAACACCATCTTCATCCCTCCACTTAGACTTAGACATCAAGGATCTTGGTACAGCCTTAGCAGCAACTCTACAACCTCCATCTGCAGCATCTGCTCATATGGATCAAGACCACAATCCACCCACTATGGTGGAGATGATGAAGGTGATAATGGTGTTGAAAGTATCCACGGTATTTGTTCAGTTCCTCTATACTTACACACTTATACACTTCTACATCTTCTTTACATCTTTTCTAACACACATTCTACTTACCTGCTTTCTTACTCCTTGGACTTCTTACAAGCCAGAGCACTTCACACTCCACCAATTTCTCCAAGATGACATGTGTCCTTCCCACTATGGTAGTCATTGTACTTACCTACAAACTCTGCTACAACTTTACCACCATGTACTATATAAGATGGACTCCCCCATGCATATCTTCTCAGATGTCTTTGTTGAAGTTGGGCAGCACAGCTAGGGGAAGCAAACACCATGACATAAATGAAGTAGGCATCAAGCCCAAAAACAGATTGAGATTGAGAGAAGGGCTAAAGCCCATCAGAACAAGAAGAGAGGGCACTACTGCCACATCTGTAAGATAGAGAATATGTGTACCAGAGGGTAGAGGGTACACAGAAGACAGAGGGAGCTCAGCACATGCAGAAGTGCTGAGGTAAGACAAAGACAAAGTGAAGAAGATATAGTAAGAGCTAGATAGAGTTTAAGAGGAGCTCAAACCATAAAGAGAGAAGAAATACCAATAAGATGAGATAGGGATAAGTATACTTTAATAAGTAAACAGTGTGATCAGCATCATAAGGTGATGAAAAACCAACAGTCTTACAATGTTGTCTGACATCTTCTACTACTGTGTTATGGCACATGCCATGCTCATAACATCCATTGCTGCTGCAGATCCACTATCTGTTCTCCCCCTTCTTGGGGACATGCTACTAATCACACTATCAATCATATTGCTTTTCACTGCCTGCCCAAGCCTGCACATACAAATGGATCAACAGAAGATGCTTCAGAGACAACAGGAGACAGTGGAGAATCTTCTGAACCATTTAACAATGGCAGAAGGTGCAGGCTCCTTTTCAGATTGAGGCACAGGCAAGCCACCCCAGGTCCACCTCCCCAAGGTTCACATTGCAGAACCAACTCCTTTTGATGGAGACAAAAAGAAATTCCAATCATATTTGGATCAAATTTATCTCATCCTTCATGCACACCCAGAATATCAAGATGAAGATAAAGTGATGGTCATACTGTCTTACATCAAAGGAGGATATGCAGAAGAATGGAAGAAGGGTATTCTGTGACAAATCAAAGCACATAGGGCTGAACCTATCAAACATGATGAGCCATTTAAAGATTTTGATGGTCTCCTGACAATGATGAAGATAACCTTTGGAGATCATAATGAAGAGCAAACAGCTCAACAAAAGTTAACCACTATTTCACAGGGAAGTCAACATATTGAGGAATATATTACTGGATTCCTCCTCTATAAAACTGTTAAACTTCAATAGAAGGTGACTTGTGATTAAACCAATGAGCACTACAAACACCACACTAAGTGGGGGACCAGAGTCCAAGATGAGCAACTAAGTAAATATAGTAAGAGTGAGTGTACAGTACCTAGAGTCCAAGATGAGCAACTGAAGAAAGCAGTTGTGCCACCCAGGAACTCTTTTATAGTACACATAAATGTGGAGTCTGAACTATAGCTATGTGTACAGTATGTGTGTGGAGTTAGAACCTAAATGGATCAGGACAAAGAAAGATATGATCAAATGTAACACAATGTCTGGAAATCTCAAGATAAGAAAATAGGAAGAGAGTTGGTGAAGAACCTTTAATAACAACAAAAACAGCATCTGGATATAATGATGGTGCATTATGCACATTGTTCAAAAGGGGGATGAATTATCCTCTTCTCCAGTCCTGTTATATGGAGACACCTATTCCCATTGATTTAGATGGCTGGATTCAAAGAGCTAGAATCAGGGTGTATGTCTGGCAAGACATGCAAAATTTCAAATCAACATGGGGAAGAAGACAAACACAGGGGCAACAGCAGCAATATGGATGACAACAGGGACAGCAGCAAAATTTCACCCCTCATCAAGAATTTACTCCTGCAGCAGCTCCTGCTGGGGAACCCATGGATGTTGATAGGATGAGAGGACCATGCCCTCATCTTTGCTTCAATTGCAGAAAAGAAGGACATTTTGCATGAGAATGTCCAGAACCAAAATGTCCCCAAGGATAACAAAGAAAGGGGAATGCAAGGACCCTTCAGGAGATGCATGTGCTGAATAAGGCAGACTTCTTGGCTGAGATGCAGAAGGAGTTTCAGGCACATGGTCTCAGATTGAATGACCCAAATAGCTCAAAGAGTGGAGCATCACAGCAGGGTTTTGGATCAGACAGGAACTGAGCACAAGTTCACCATCCTACAATAGGTTTTCTATGCTTCAGACTGATGATATGGACATTGATTGTCTCAATGCTTGTACTCAAATTTATTTAACATGCATTGTTCTGTCTTGCTCTCAGTCTGAAGTGAAGCCTCAAGTGCAACAGGTTATTCCTCCTGTCAAGAAAATGGAATATGTCTGAAGAGCAATATTTGACATCACAAGTTTCCCTGAAATGAAACTTAAAATCAAAACAGTGGATATGGGAGCTGTCTTGGAAGTAGATGCTTTATTAGACTCAGGAGCCACAGGATTATATGTTGACAAAGAATTTGTCAAGAAAAACAACTTAAACACAAAAAAATTGGCAAAACCAATACCAGTCTACAATGTTGATGGATCACTCAATCAAGGAGGATCTATTGAAGAAATGATTGATTTCATTATGACTATTGATGGCCATACTGAATGTGCTACCTTTGCAGTTTGCAACTTGGGCAAGAAAAATGATCTTGTTGGTGAATCATGGTTGAAAATCCATAATCCTGAAATTGACTGGTTACAGGGAAAAATACATTTCACCAGATGCCCTCACAGATGTGAAGTATGTCTCAAAGCTGATAGACAGGTATGGAAATCAAACAAAAAGTTGATGAAGCAACAAAATTGAACCATACATCAAGAAGCTGAAGAACATATTATAGCTGAAGAAGGAGATTGGATATTGATGGTCATGGTTGACCAGAAGGAAATGGAGGCAGCCATTTAAAATATTAGCCAAGATCTTGCCATTGAAGCAGAAAAGAAGAAGTTGAAGAAGAATTCCAAAGACATAGTACCCAAAGCATATCATCATTTCAAATGGGTATTCGATAAAGAAGCACTCAATTCTCTTCCTCCAAGATGTCCTTGGGATCATGTGATTGAACTTAAACCAGGTGCAAAACCATCTGCTGGTAAAGTCTACAATCTTTCCTTAGATGAACAAAAGCAATTGGAGTTATTCATCAAAGAAAACTTGAAGAGTGGTCGTATTCACCCTTCAAAATCTCCTATGGCTTCACCCTTTTTCTTTATCAAAAAGAAATTGGGTGATCTTCGACCTGTTCAAGACTATCACAAGCTCAATGATATGATGATCAAGAATAGTTATCCACTTCCTCTCATTTCAGAATTGATTGATCATCTTTGTGGAGCATGGTATTTTGCCAAGATGGATGTCTGTTAGGGTTATTACAATGTCAGGATCAAAGATGGTGATGAATGGAAAGCTGCTTTCATCACTAACAAGGGCTTGTTTGAACCTCTTGTTATGTTTTTTGGTCTTTGCAATAGTCCTGCCACCTTTCAAACAATGATGAACCACTTGTTCCATTGTATGGAAGGAAGATGGCTTCCATGTGAGTTTGAGGTATTAGATGGTTTGATAGACATGTATGACCTGAGCAGCAGACTCTTAGGCAAGAACATGTAATAGAGTGGATGAAGATGATATTAAGAAGTTGAAACTGAGATAGTGGTGGGCTTGGCATAGCATAGAATCTGTGTGACTTGACTGATAGCTCATGATAACTGGAAGGTAGCTTGTACTTGTAGTTGCTGGAAAGTAGCTCATTGGTAACTGGAGAGGAGGGGCACACCCCAGACTCCTTAAATATGGTATTTGTGTATGTACATTGCTATGTCTCAGAACTCTGTCTCCTTGGCAGCATTCAGGTAGTGTAGTATAGTATGTTATAGTCATATCATACTATGTGCTGTCAGACTGTTCTGGTGCACAGCTGCTAAGTAAGTAAGTAAGTAAGTAAGTAAGTAAGTAAGCTAGATTGTGTGTCCAAAATCATCAGTAGCCTGCTTGCAGGTCTTACACCATGGTCTCATTTCTAGAGGAGTTGTGGTGGTTTATATGGATGACATCTTGATTTTCACAGCAACATTGGAAGAACATAGGAAGGTCACACAGGAAGTCCTTCAAATACTCACAGATAACAAACTTTATCTCAAACCAGAGAAATGTGAGTTTGAACAAATGTCAATTGACTTCCTTGGCCTGAATATTTCCTTTGGCAAGATTGCTATGGATCCAGTCAAGGTACAGGGTATCAAAGACTGGCCAATTCCACAAAATCTCCACAACATCTGTTCATTTTTGGGTTTCTGCAACTTCTATTGCCATTTTATTCTTGGGTTCTCTAATATCACTAAACCCTTGAATGAACTTATGCAGAAGGATGTCAAATGGCATTGGGATGATGAACAGCAGTTGGTGTTCACTCATTTACAAGATGCTGTCTGTTCTGAACCAGTTTTAGTCTTTCCAGATGAGCAGTATCTGTTCAGAGTTGAAGCAGATAGTTCTGGTTATGCTACTGGTGCAGTTCTCTCACAGCTTTGACAGGATAACAAGTGGCACCCAGTTGCTTACCTCAGTAAGGGTTTGTCTCCTGCTGAGCATAACTATGACATATATGACAAGGAGATGTTGGCTGTCATTCATGCTTTGGAAGCATGGTGTCACTACCTTGAAGGTTCCATTCACCCTGGTCAAGTGATCACTGACCACAAGAACTTGGAATACTTCATGACAGCCCAAAAACTCAACCATTGTCAAGCTTGTTGGTCTCTTTATTTGTCCAGATTCCAAATTGACATGGTCTACAAACCTGGCACCACCAATGTTTACCCTGATCTCCTCTCAAGGCATTTGGACCATAAGAAGGGGGTAGAAGATGACAACAAGAATGTCATCTTGCTTAAACCAGAATTTTTCAAACACAAGATTTTGCTTGCAGCACTTCACCCACCTATCTTGAAGAGAATCATAGATGCACAAAAAGATGATCATGACTATATCATTTGGGACAAGTTGGATGCAAACTTGAGGAAAACTGCAATGTTCACAAGATGGAGTGAAGACAACAAGAAGACACTTTTCTATGATGGGAAACTTTATGTTCCAGAAACAATGTATGCTGAACTGATGAAGACCTGCCATGATTCACCTCTTGCAGGACATCCAGGTTACAAGAAAACATTGGAAATGGTTCAATGACATTTCTGGTTCCCTAACATGGTATTATATGTGGAGAAATATGTCAAAGGATGCAACTTATGCCAGAGGATGAAGACTTTCCCTACAAAACCACAAGGAGAGTTAATGTGAGGCGCACACTAGACAGCAAGGTCACAACTGAAAGGAAGGAGGATTGGCAAGGGAGGAGACAATACACCTTAGAGAAGAGTCATGCTGTGTAGCGGATATCTCAGATGTATAAAGCTAAAGAGCTATCTACTACATGAGAGATCTTATATACTATAGGGATCAGCGCACAGACCATGTGCTATCACTGTAGGGGAGGTATATGTAAACAAGATGCACAGCATCTGTGAGAAGTATCAGTAAGCGTCTGTGGGAAATGTAGTCATAAATGTGCAGTAAGCAGCCCAGTGACTAAATGAATATGAGTCATAGATAATCACGATAAGATCTACTGATGATCTGATAAGATG
>QLPN01005397.1:0-22838 GCA_003314395.1 Albatrellus ellisii | reverse complement strand
ATTCCTGTAATGAGGAGAGCGTTTTTGACTAGCATTGACCATGTTTTGTAGTTGGCGTGGCCATCTAGAGTTGGTATGTTTGTCTTTGGGAGAGAAACTGCATTGGTGGTGGGAAGGAGTGATACTGCGAGTAAGATTGCGATGAGGTAAGCGAGGTGTGTGAGGTTGTCTGTTTTGTGCTGGGCAGGGCCCATAACCTGTTCGCGCAGGTTATGACAGACAACACATATAATAGAGATTGCTAAAACATATGGCAACATAACTGCAGTGGTAGTAAGTGGTTGTGAACAACAGAACGTTGTCACAAGTGGAAAAGAGAGTCAGTTGTCTGAAGACGACGACTGAGGAGACATCGAGTGGGAGTTGTGCCATATATAGTGAAGGTCAATAAGGTTGGAGAGGAGACGCAATACTAGAGTATAAAGATGTCTATGTATGTGAGGGACATGTGTCGTCTGGAGCGTATGTGGTGTGGGAAGTGACAGATGTGGAGAGTATGTGTGTGTAGTAAGGGAAATGCCGAACGAAAAAATATATGTAGAGATTATGTTACTGTATTTCAACAGTAGCAAGTGGTGCGCACTAAGGCACAGAGTGAGGAGACGTGGTACAGCATTGTATAATACCGTAGAGCTACAGAAAGTGGGGGGTGTAGTATAAGTAGTGTGCACTGCACTGAGTTCAGGTGGTGCATTAATGCGGGGTTGTAAGTGGGGGTGTAGTATGTGCTACACAAACATGGGGAGTGGTGTAAGTGGGTCTAGAATGGTCTAGAGCGTTCTATAGCATGGTAGTGAGGTGAGTAAGTGAGTAGAACATGCGTCAGTAAGACGTAAAGAAGACATGTGTAAGCAAGTATAGCAAAGTTGAACAAGTACCGTCGATATTTCCAACATTCCCCCCAGCTAGTCAGGAATATCTATATGCAGACCCTGTGAACCGAGCAAGATATGTGAAAAGCAGAGTAGATAAACTTTTGACATTAGGTGAATGGATGCACAATGGACAGTCTCCTCTGGTATGTTCCCACCTTATACTTCATCTAACAAACCCACTGATTTACTTATACTAGGGCCTATATAACTATTTTGAGCACCCTGCCATTGTAGAGGTCATCTCACGAACAATCTTCCAATCTCCAGACTCCATTGGCAACAGCTACCCCAGTTATTTTAAAGATGTGCCATGGCCAATCATCCTTCTGGTGTGCTGTGTGGTATGTCGTACTCAGTGTTGCAATGAATTATTTACCAGCCATACTACTAACTGATCACCTTGTACTATCTAGCTTTGATGCGCTCTTGATGAATGGAAAGATGGTATCTTCAACCACATTGAATTCACATTAGATGGGTATACCGAGCTCTACATAGAGATTATCAGCCTCAACTTATCAAAGTTATTTGACCAACCATATTCATGTTGGAAGGCAGAAAACTATCAGCAGATCATGTACAGGAATGCGAAGTTCATCCATGTCCCTTTGTTGCTTCCTATATTTTTGTTCTCACTTACACCTCAATTGTGCAGTAAACATGCAAGAAATATCTCCGAAAGTCACCATGCCACTAGCATTGGCTGCTTCATCGAGGACGACAGCCAATATCTCAATACTACATCTGGTAGCACCAGCCACACCTATCATGATTTACAGTTGTGCCAATGACTGTTTGTAGAGGGGATGGTTGTGGCATATTCAGCGATCAACCCATTTCATGCCATATATTGTCTGCTATGATTATAGATACACATCAATAATAATGATTGCTATTTGTTTTCACAACATTTTTAATATTCAGAAGTCAAACAAATAACCAAAAGACAAACTAAATTGAAGACGAAAAAAGGGGTGATTGTTTTGCTGAATATATTCCTCCGTCTCCAAGAGCTGACCCGTGCATACGCGAAGTGTACGCGACTGTACGCGACTGTACGCGGTGTCCTGGACACCCCATTGTAATTCCTGGAACAGGGGGTGGTGTACGCGGTGTCCGTATGTACGCTGTGTCCCCGACATTGTAGGGACACCTCCCATTTTTACCGATGCGGTATCACGTGAATATCTACAGTATGGTCTAAAGGATATTTATTACACCGCGCTCGTACCTGCCATTCAGTAGTCGTCTTATGTTTCGGTGACAATGTGCGTCGCCAACGGTGGTCTTTCTTTGTTGCTTCGCTGTGTAGTATCTGCTCAGGATTAACACCCGCTGTCATGAGCTGATGATACATTTGTGCCTGAGCGTGGCGTAGCCGGTCAAAATATATCCCGCTAGTGCTTTCTTCCTTTCCCACCGTATACTCCATCGCCTGATTTTCCCAGAATGCCAGAAAGCGGTAGCGATCTCGAGTTCCTAACCCAAGCACACATTGACAAGGTCTGCCGCAATTACTGCGCTGCCCCTGTTGATCTGACCGGAGAAAGCTATTCTGCAGTTTCGGAGAGATGGGTGAATTGCATCATCACATCGACCGCAGCCGTTTGTTAAAGAACGAACGAACGAACGAACGATCAGATACCTTGTCATTCCTGGTTTCTTGTCTCAAGACGAAACCGACGCATTATTGGTGCGCTCCAGGCAACTCTTGGACGATTTCAATCTGGAGGATCATCCTTTGGTACGCCATCTTGTCGTTCGTTAGGGGTCGGTATTTTGTTCCACGATACGTTCCTAGACCAAGTTCACGGCGGGTGAAGGCAACCATGTTCAAGGTGACTACTTTCTGACATCCGGAGACAAGATCCGATACTTCTTGGAGGAGGACGCGGTTGACAAGGATGGAAAGCTGACGCGAGAGAAGCAGAAAGCGGTCAACAAGATAGGCCATGGTAAGTCATAGCCCTTTCCAGCATCGACTTAAACTCAATCATTTCATGCTCTAGCGCTTCATGAACTCGACCCCGTCTTCCGTAAAACTACACTGGAAAATGAAAAACTGAAAGCGCTCGTCAGAGATCTTCGCTTCCACCATGATCCTGTAGGTCCGTAGTACCTTTTCGAACAACGCGCATTTCGTTGCATTTAATGAAATGCGCTCCCGCTCCCAGCATTGCAATCAATGGTCATCACGAAGCAACCGGAGATAGGCGGAGAAGGTTTGTGTATCGGATCCTATCGAAGGCAAAGTACCCATCTTCACGATTCCCGATTACTGTAGTGCCAGAACACAATGATTCGTAGGTCCTGTTATCTGTAAGGGGTCGGATGATCTGATCACACCAAATGCTTGATTGGATTGTAACAGCACGTTTCTCGTAAGTACTTACTCCGTAAACACGCAAGCAGTACCATGATGATCGTCACTAGTATACGTCACCACCCAGTGCCCTCGGTTTCTGGCTCGCACTGGAAGAATGCACGTCTGAGAATGGTGCCCTGTCTTTCTTACCGGGATCGCATCTCACTTCACCGATAACGAAACGCTTCGTCCGCTTGCCTGAAGGCGGAATGGGCTTTGAGCAGCTCGCCTCGCCGCCGGACGAGATACCGACCGGCAAATACATACTCGAGGCATGCATGCCTGGTACGTGTCATACATGTCCATTGCTCGCCTTCACCTTAGTCCCGATATCTGTACACACCATGATGCCCGCAAGGTCACTCAATAACATCGTTATACACAGGTGACCTCGTACTCATCTACGGCTCAGTTCTTCACAAATCAGAACGCAACACGAGTCCACACACACGCTTCGCCTATACTTTTCACATGATTGAGTCCCCGCCGTATGCCATCTATGACGAGAAGAATTGGCTGCAGCCCACCAAGGCGATGCCATTCTCTCACGTCCTTGACACGCCGAACACTAGTGTATTGCCTTGCGTGCATAGAAACGTGTGAGAAGTCTGAGAGATCCGAGGATTCTGTATCTGTAGATTGGTGGTTGAACGGGGAAATGTATAATTGCCTATGTTGCCAACTAACATTTGTATTGACTGTCAAACTACGGCTTCCTGAACAAACTTCTAGTGCTGTGAATCGAAATCGTGGTAGTACGCTGCAATGTATCGTGACGAGAAAAACTGTATTGTATGATAGATGTGATAGACACTTGTCATATACTCCTGACTTCTGCCCTTTCTCCGAAGGATTGTCCATTCACGGCACCAACACTTCTACCTTCGCACTCTCCGCGATCATTCTAGGCATCAGCAGCGAAAGCTCGTCGATCAATGCGGGAAGGAATGTTCCAGGACCCCGTACGTCACTTCTGTCTGCCGCGCGCTCTGCAGCAATCGTTAACGCCAGGACCCTATACAAATTCAGAATAGTTATCAATAAAAAACCATTCTCGATCGACTTCTGGCACGGGTGTCTCGACACCTACCCTGCGGCAGAGGCGAGCAGCATATTACCTCTGACAAGAACGCCGTCAGAGTTTTCATTCTTGCTTGTTGCCTCCCGCTCGGCAGCCATGCTTGCTGCCCCACAGAACGTCGTGATCATGGTGCCAAGCATGCATCCCGCGCCTGTGATCCGCCCTAAAAAAGGATGTCCGTTCAACAGCTGCACGACGGTCGTCCCGTCGGAGACGTAGTCTGATGGACCACTCAAAACGGTAATGCAGCCTGCATCGAACATAAGCGGGGAACGATATGAAATAGGAATAAGTTCTCGGGACCACAAAATGAACTGTCCAGTCTTACGTTCCTGGCGTGCAAGCAGTCGCACGACAGATGCCGGATCCTTGAAACCTGATCCCAAACTATCGACACCTTGTCCTTTTACCTGTCATCCATCACAGGTCGTCAGGAAACATCGCAACCGAATCAAAGCACGAAACCATGATACCTCGTCAGATTTGACGATTGCACCGATTTCGGCAGCATTGCCTTTGATCACGGTGACTTGCCAAGTGTCAAGCAGCTCTAAAACCAGCATCAAGCCCTACCCTCGGGACCTGGAAGAGCAGAAGGCAGACTTACTCGCAGCGCAGTTGCGTCTGTGTGTTGTTGCGCCAATACCCACCGGATCGAACACGATGGGCTTCCTGGCCAGATTGGCGTTGAATCCTGCTGCAAGCATTCCATCCATGTCCTCAATGGTCCCGAAGTTAATGAGTAGTCCTCCGGGCACTCGCGCAAGCTCGGCTTGCTCGGCTGCGGACGCGGCCATGATCGGCGAGCCTCCCAATGCCAAAGTCGCATTTGCAGACTGATTCTTGACCACATTGTTCGTGATCTATTGAAGATCCATTAACAAAGACAACACATTTATAGGAAAATGATCAGTGGCTGGGGATCTTACATGATGCACGAGTGGCTTCAACTCCCGAATGCTGTCCAATAATGCTGCAGCAGCCGTGACAATTCCTTGAGCAGTATACTCGGCTTTAGCATTGCAGGTAAAACTCTCCGGTACACGAGGCACGGCACGCCATGAACGGAAGATACACTGAAGACGCCTTGCAGTAGCTCGAGGATCAGGAGACCCAACGATATCGGAGACGACAGCAACGCCATCAAGCGCATATCCAGAAGGTCCAGATGCGCCGTGAAGGGTACGGAGCAGGTTAGTTGACTTGATGCCCCCTAAGCCACAAAATGACTCCGAGTCTGCTGATAATGAGGTAACAGGCAAGCGTACCGATCGCGACGGCCTTTATCGCCGTGCCCTCTAATACCGCCAACATAGCCCGAATGCCCTGAACTCCGCACACTTGTCCTGGGGCGCTCACATCCTTCGTGCTCGTCCCGTAGATAGCACCGAGACCCACGTAATCGGCGCCCTCTTGGACAGCCTTTTGGACGTGGGCAGGGTTGTTGCAGGACATGCCGATGATAGTGTTGGGCGGAAGGAGCGAACGGGCAACAGGAAACGGCATATCGGTCTGCCCTAGATGCACACCATCGGCGCCAGCAGCGAGCGCAATGTCGATCCTGTCATTGATCAACACAGGGACTCCGCGAGGACGGCACAACGCGACGGTCTGCCGTGCGATCTCGAGAAACTGTTGCTCAGGCTGTCATTGGACGGAGGGCCAATGACAGAACGGAAGAACGCACCTCCAAAGTATCAACCTCTTTCTCGCGCACCTGGACGACAGTCACCCCACCCTCGAGGGCCTAGAGATACAGAAATGCATGAGCTATGTTGTGTCAAAGTGACTAACCGAGGTTTCGCACTTGTTCCAAGAACTCGAGATATGTCTTCGAAATGCAGTTTAAACCGGTACTCAGTGCAAGAACTTAGGAAGATCTACCAAGCCAGGAGGAAGAAGGCCTCGCCCGGTGACGAGATATAGGGAATAATCAACCTTGGGTCTCGGCATTTTGAAGGCGCTGCTAGTGTTTCCTGAAAGGCTAGAAATACCAACATGATCAGATGAGCATAAATAGTCGCGTATAAGCACCCTCACTCTTGTCTGCTAGACACTGCAAGAATACAAGACCGCGAGAGATTGTTCCTACCCTGGGAGTCACGGGTCTTTCACTATCGCGATGAGTAAGGCAGGAGCTGTGAAGATTATTTCCATGATTGTTTGGAGTCTAGTCGAAGCCTTGATAGCCTGAGGCTACACTACACATTAACTTACAAGCAGGTCCGAAGCACAACTGTTGACACTCGTAATAGTCTGTGGATAGCCGGTCGATGACTATGATTACAAGTAAGTTACCTTAGTCACGCTACATACCAACTAATGCAGTGTTTCTCCACCGCTTTACTAGTGGTCGCACCGCGACTCCGTCTATCCCGTTCCCCTTATCTATATAGACCTCGCCCCAAGCTCTCCCAATCGACCTTCCTTTCTCTTCTCAACACTCCTTCATTCTCTACTTCCGCTCTGCGCACAATGCCTCGCCCCCTTGAAACCAACGGTTACAAGGTATCATTCATGACCTAGTGCGACATTCCACCGCTATAAACTCACCTGTCCTCTTGTAGTTCAACCACACGATGCTTCGCATTAAAGACCCCAAGGTCTCCATTGATTTCTACACCAACGTCAGTCTCACTCCTCCACCTCCCGCCATCCTTGATGACCTGTCCTATCCGATTAGGTTGTGGGCATGGATCTTGTCTCCGGTACTCGAGCTCCTGTCCCGTCATAGATTATACCTGGTAATCTTATCACACCAGAGTCCAAGTTCAGCGATTTCACCCTCTACTTCTTCGCCTTTGACCATTCCGACGGCAATCCCACCGCAGAGAAAAATGTTCATCGTCTGGATCGCGAGGGTCCGGTCCAATCCCTTTTACCATCCTGCGCTGCGCCCGCTTGCTCATTTCGCTTACCAGGTATCCTCGAGCTCACCCACAACCATGGCACTGAGGACCTCGACAGCACCCCATACCATCACGGCAACTCTGACCCCAAGGGCTTCGGTCACATCGCAATCACTGTCCCCGACGTCGAAGCTGCCTGCACCCGCTTCGAGAGACTCTGTGTTCCTTTCAAGAAGCGCCTCACCGACGGCAACATGAAGGACATTGCTTTCATTCAAGACCCCGACGGGTGAGTACAACTGAATATTTCAGCCGTGACTCTGTTTCCATTCTGATGGTGCCTGCGTCCTTGTCGTTCCTGTGACTGAATGCGTCATAGTTACTGGATTGAAGTGGTACGTGCCGTCGGTCCGTGCATCGTCACATACTCCTCTCATTTTCGCTCCCACATTAGCTTCAAGTCAAAAAGCTCCAGGAAGTAAGTGAGAAACCCTAGGGAGTCAGCAATCCCGACCAGTCCCTGTGAGCTGTGCAAAACTGTTGCGAGCATCCAAGGCAACTATGTATGATACTGTCAAAGAAACCAAAGATGTAGTGTATATGTATTCGTTCCGACAATTGTATCTCTCTGTGTGGAGGTGTGTCTGCTCGAGGCAGAGTAGACATGTATAAGCCTTCGTGATTGAGAGTCACGTATCTGGAAGCCTACCCCTGTGCCTGCTTTTGTCCTAGAATATACACTTAGGTCACTCCTGACTTAAAAGGTGTGGTCATGGTCAGCCGGCTGGTGTGCACCTTCTGTGCAAATTCATCATGGAGTCACTGGCAGTCCACCAATGCTGACGACGGCCGCTTACACGATTGTCCGGATCACTCGTCCAGATTGATTGCACTGCCGAACTTGGCGTACAGTGTGACCTTGAGCGCCTGCATCCCGGCTTCGCACTCCTCCACCGTGCCCACGAGCCGCATGACTTTCTGCGTAAGCGCATCCCGATCCTTCTCGAGCCGCTGCATCGCGTGCGCGTGCGACATATGCACGAACGCCTCGCCGACTTTGTATCTGTGTGAATTGCATACCATCAGAAAATATGTGCCTGATAGTAGAAGGGGAGGGGAAGCACACACAGGACGATATTGTCGTCGTCTGAGAGTTCCAGCTCCGTCACCAGATCGTCAAGTGCCTCCTTCTCTTGCTGGGGACGGATGCAGGACAGCAGGAACGGGGGCATCAGGCTTAGGGAAGGGTGGGGGGAAGGGGGTGGGCCGCGCTGCGCACCTTGAGCTCTTCGAGCTTCTCCTCAATTGTCCGCGAGCGCGCATTTAGTTTGGAGAACGTGTTGATGCGTTGCTGATCCTCTGTCCGACAGTGTGTCTCAGCTCTCGGGAGGAAGCGAGACCAGGACACTGACCCCAAGAGACCTCCGTGGCGCTGTTCTCTTCCTCATGTGCTAGCTGGATCGACTGTCAATCAGCATTTGTTGTCGCTGCGGCAGAGGTCAGAACGCACCATGCGCATCGTGTCGATTTCAGACGTGAAAGAGCAAAGGCAAGCCTTTAAAGATCGCGAATGCCATATAAGGAATATTGCCTTGGAGGACCTTTGCGGCACTGCAGTAACTTACTTCCGCATCAACCAACTTGCTTGATTTATCTCTGCGGGAACAACACTATTCCTCCACCAAGTTCAATTCAGTTGCGATGTTGACAAAATGTAAAGCGCCCGATGCGCGCTGCGCTCTGCGCTTTTTTCCGGTGCTAACTTTGATAGCCATATCTCTCACAGCACACACGCACTGTTTTGCTAACAGTCACAGGAACGGCACCGGCCATTCCTCTTCACGAAATGCAGCCCTCGTCCAGCCCCAGCAAGTGGGCGGCATCCATCTTCAGCATCGCGTTGCGATGCCTCCATTGACATGCATCTGAACAATCATCTAGCAAGAGCACGGCGACTCGGCCTTGAATACTATACGTTAGCGCGTAAGCGTCCGGGGCACCCTGAATATCTCAGGGGCCACTCTGACTGCCACAGAGGCAGGCGGGCAAGAGCACACGGCATCTGATCCCATCAGCAGATCGCTCAGTAGAAGCGGGCGAGTTGCCTGTGATTGACGATGCAACGCTGACGGTCGATGCCGAACATTTGAAGGGCTCCTTCATATTACTTACAGCCATGGGCATGGATCAGCCAGAACCCCGCGTCGCGCATCAAGACCCCTGCATCGTATACTCCGTGGTGACGAAGAAGTTCAGGTGAGGCACGGTGACATTGACGGCTTAGTGTCGAGCACTGAGCGCTGAGCTTTGATAGGCCATGGTCTAATTCCATGCCACCGGAGCCCTTGCTGCCATCTCACGATTTGAAGCCCCATCTGAGAGCACAATTTTGTGCTTTTTCTATCAAAAATTACATACTGTGATGCCAATACATCTATGTAGTCAAATCCTCATTATTTTCTTGGAAATTTTGGTCCTCTTTCTTCTGCAGACACTTCACATACTATTCTTACCTATTGTGTATGTCTTGTCCTCTTGCCGGCTTAGTATCATAACTGCCTTCTATCACATGGGTTCACTTACTTGACCCACTCTCATCTCCTTCTGGACTTTCTTTTGTTCTATATAGTTAAAATACCTCTCCAACTTGCTATATCTACTTCATCCTATTGTCCCAATGCCTCAGCACTTCTGCACTCTGTGTTATGAGGCACTTGCCTAGGCACCTTGTAATGGACTTTTTTCTTTTTTCTTACTTTTATTCTTACTTACTATAGACTCTAGTTTAACTAGTGTGTAATATATAGTAAGGGGTCAATCATCCTACCTTTATAGTACTACAATATTTACAATACTGAGCTGTGAGTTTTACTCCAAGTACTATAAAGTGTCTTACCTTTCCTTCATCTTTCTTTCTTTATTTGCTGAGGACTACTACTATACAATTAGCAAGGACTTGTCATATCTTGTCTTCTATTTATCTTTGTTTACCTCTTGTTTGTCTTGCACTTGTGACTACTTACTTGTAGTTTACTATGGACATAACTTAGTCACATGATCTTGTTGATTACTGTGCAATCATCATTGATCTGTGAACCTTATTTACTTGTACTATCTTTAGGATACATCTTTAGTATAAGTAGTTGCAAGCCTGGTGGTCTTGAATGTCAGGCTCCTATTGCTAACTTTATTCCCTACCATTTTATTTCTTTTCTTTTATGTTTTTCTTTAGGTAAGATTAGATATGATCATATCTAATCTGCTATCTTACTTACTATAGTATTAACTACAGTTGTTGGGCTTAGCTCCAACTTATAGTAAGGACTCTATCTCCTTTATAGTACTACAGTATTTACATACTGTGTTGTGAGTTTTACTATAAAGCTTCTTTATCTTTTTTATCTTTATTTATTTATTTATTTACATTCACTTGCTAAGGACTATCACTATATAATTAGCAAGGACTCATCCTATCTTGTCTCTATTTACCTTTATTTATCTCTCATTCATTTCATGCTGGTGGCTATATTTACATTAGCTCACCATGGATGTGACTTGGTCACATGATCTTGTTGATTGCTGCACAATCATTGTTGATCAGTGAACCTTATTTACTTGTACTATCTTTAGGATGCTCTGCTTTGTATAAGTAGGGACAAGCCTGGCAGTCTTAAACCTCAGTCTTGTCAACTTCACAATCTAGGGATTCTCCTATACTGTGCTTGATCTAAGCTTGCCTATAAACTTACTGGTAAGAGCAGCCTATTGGATGGTGATGAGCATCATGTGCATGTAAAGCTAGAAAATGACCATCAGCAACATCAGGTGAACACAGTGATATAAACATGCTGCATGTGACAATCATCTGTAGCCACATCAATTGCCCATTTGTTTAGGTGTCGGACTATAGGACTGGGTTCAGCCAATGAGGAGCAGGATTGATAAGCTGTATAGGCTGAGACCTGGTCCATGGAGTCATGAGTTGTGAAGTCAGCATTTGGTGCAACCAGCACTTTCCCCGTTTTGCTTATCCATATAGCATGATACTTTAATCATTCACACCCAGACTCCACTTCATTGCAAATATCCCTATGATCAACCCTACATTGTAAATTTTCTGTTTTGTTTTGTTGTGCTCCAGTCTTGGAGCTAGACTTGTATTTAAATGGCACATTGTCTGTCAGAAACAATAGATTTCCCCTGCCCACAATTTGACTTCTCCTCCCCATCCAAGTCCATTTGTGAAAAAGTGTGTTCTGTGTGTGTGTAGGATATGGACAACTGTAGCAGCCAGGATATCAATTAGTGTTATTGCATAAGAGAAGCACATAGCCACCAGAGAAATGGGTGGTGGCATGGCTGCAGCAGTGTAGTAAGACATGGGCACAGCAAGTGCCATGGCATGATAGAGAGAGATGTCAGACAACATGTCAAGACGTCTGAGGAGATTGTATGTATGTAGTCCAACTTATATAGCATGTGGTGGTAAAGTTGTAGTGGAGAGTATAAAGTGGAATACAACAGTTACCATAGTGGGAGGGATGTGCGTCATCCCAGAAAAGAGAGTGGGGTGTGAAGTGCTCAGATGTGTAGGTAGTCTGAGGAGATGAGTGAGGATGGTATACGTACATTGTATGTAAAGTGTTCTTGTGGAGAGAAGCAGAACAAAGTGTAGTGTACACACATAGAGATTTCAACATTCTGACCTTCCCTCCATGTGTCTTACTATCAAGAAAGTGCACATTCCTCATAGGTCATGTCTATTATTGTGTTGCATTCCCCATTGTGTTGCAGTCTATATTGCATTGTGTCTTGTCTACATTGTGTTGTGTTCTCTTTTATGTGTTGACTTGGGAGTATGCTCTTCACTCCAGCACCCACACCCCATACATTTTACTTACCTCAGCATGGTCTGTGCATGGTCTCTTTATGTACTTAAGGCATCTGTTAGGGACATTGGACTTTAGTCAGCTTCTTACCTACTCCACTAGCAATGGACACCCTACTCTCCCTCTATTACTTTTACTTTGCCTCAATGCTAGTGCTTCTCTTTCTCCTCAGGCTATTGCCCTTGCTCTACCCACTGTTGCCCTTTGCTCCTCTTTAAGTAGAGTGACCCGGACTTAGTTGACTGCTGCACTGTGCAATGCTGTGTTGACATTATGTCGCATTGTGTTCTCTTTATTGTGTCATATCACCCATTTGTTACCCAAGTTGCATTTCCCTTTGTTGCCCCAGTCACATTGCACTATTGCACTTATTGCTCTTAACTACTAACTCTCTCTACCTTGGTGTCTAGAGAACCTTATGGCTTGCACCCTCCAGCAATTGTTGTGGTTGTGGTTGGTATTCCCCTTCAGCCTGGCACAGCACATATCTAGTGGTGGGTAAGTTTGGTTCTGAACTTCAGTTCAAACTTGAACCTGGTAGAACCAAACTCAAGGTTCAGTTCTACTCAACACAAGTTCATGAGAACTGAACCTACAGTTTGGTTCTTGGTTCTTCAGAAGTGGTGAAACTGTGAATGTGTTCAAATGTGTTTGGACTGCATGTCACATGCAGCACATGATTGATATTTGATTATTGGTATCTGTGAAATTGACTTTCCCTTCACCACTGTCAACTCCCTTTCAAGCGCTGTTGTCCTGGGGCCATAAGAGTGACATGAGGGTATGCATTCTTGATTATCTGACCAAATTTTACATTCCATTATATTATCACCAAGTACATGCATATGCTCATTGCATTGGGCATCAAAAAAAAAGTTCTGAAGGTAGGGCAATCATGTGAGGGTGTACACAAAAAAGTGGCTAATTTCTATATCCTAGACCCTGCATCCACACCGCACCCGATTTCCAATACACTCCCTTGAGCTATGTGAGCGAGCAGTGACACAACTCCCAGATGTAAGTTTATTCTACCCTTCATTGGAAAGGTCCAAACTCACTTCCCTCTAATGACTATGGCACTTGGCTCTTGGGTAGCATGTGCTCTGGTGGTGGCAACAACAGTGGCAGCAAACAGGCAAATGGTGACAGCAACAATGGCAGGATTCAGCCCTCAGCAGCAAATACAACAGCAACAGTGGGATTTGGCCACCAGTGGCAAAAACAACAGCAAACAATGACAAGTTTGTCCTACAAGGGGGGGGTAAAAGGTAGGGCAATCATGTGAGGGTGTACAAAAAAATTAGCTAATTCATATATCCTAGACCCTGCATCTGCACTGCACCCACGCTGTGAGAACACATAAGCTCATATGGACCACACTTGATTTCCAATAAAAGGTAAGGCAGTTGCATGATTTGGAATTGCATGTGACTACCTTGCCATCCAAGGATCAGCCACCCCATCAGAACAAGCTTTCAGCAGTGGTGGAATCACAGGTACTGCCTGCTGAAACAGCCTGTCTACTGATATCTTTGAAGCTCTACAAATTCTCAAAAGTGTGTGTCATAATCAGCACATGGCTGCTGTTCAGGCAGCTGGACATGTTGATGCCCTTATTGTGGCATTCGATGAGGTTGACTATAGTTCAGATGAAGAGGAATAGTTACTTCTACACTTTCAGTCCAAAAATTGTCTTAAATTTTGTTTTTATACTATGACAAAGTTTCATTCATTGTTTGAACCTGAACTGAATGCTCCTGAACCTGAACCTCCAGGTTCAGGTTCAAGTTCTGGCATTTCTCTCCCCTGAACCTAAAGTTCAGTTCTAGGTTCTCCAAAATTCCTTGAAGAACTGAACTGAACCAAACTTTGCCAGCACTACACATATCAATGGTCTTAGGGAAGGTCTGCTATAACAATACCCCTGGTAACAAGGTAATGGATACACATTTGATAAGTGTAGTAACCATTCCTGATGACAATGAAGAGAGGGATCAACAAGATAGTGATAAGGATGATACCACCAATGACTAAACAAGGATCCAGAGTGATGAGTTTAGGATGTCTTAGCAATGCTTAGAGTGACTTAGCGATCTTAGACTTAGTTCTTAGAGTGAAGTGAGTTTTGTAATGAGCTTAGGTCAAGTGCAGTGTAGGAGAATCCCTAGATTGCAAAGTTGACAAGACTGGGGTTTAAGACCACCAGTCTTTCAACTATTTATACAAAACCAGAGTCCTAAAGATAGTACAAGTAAAGAAGGTTCATGGATCAATGATGATTGTGCAGCAATCAATGAAGTCACATGACCTAAGGCACATCCATGATTATAGTAAGTGGCTCAGCCACAAGCATGGAATGAACCAGAGGTAAATAAAGATAAACAAAGGCAAGAAAAGGTGAGTCCTTGCTAATTGTATAGTAATAGTCCTTAGCAAGTAAATGTTATAATAAATAAATAAAGATAAAAGGAAAGGAAAAGATAAGTCTTTATAGTACTTGGAGCTAAGCTCACACTTAAGTATATAAACACTTAAGTACTATAAAGAGAAAAGAAATGAGTCCTTACTATAAGTAGGAGCTAAGCTCACTGCTGTAGTATATACTATGCTTATAGTAAGTAAAATATAAGAGAAAAGAAAAAAAGAAAACTGTTACAAGGTGCCAAAGCAAGTGCCTTGTAACACTTGCCTCACAACTCTAAGAACTAAGTCTAAGATTTCTAAGTCACTAAATGTTGCTAAGACATCCTATACTTGTCACCCTGTATCCTCACATAGTCATTGGAGCTATAGTTCTCATCATTATCTCATTGATTCCTCTCCTCATTGTTATCAGGAACATCTATATCAACTATCTCACTACCAGGAGTATTCAATCCATGAATCCCTAAGACTGTCCAATAGGTCACTCTTAGCACTCTGCTGAGGTAGGGATCTCATCATGTCTCCTTTTCTTCCTCTTTCTGGCATGTACCTTTCTAGTCACTCTTTGTCTCTGTGTACTCTCTGTCATCTCATATACTTCATCTCTATCTCTCCTCAGGGACTGTCCCTTCTATTTAGCACTTCTGCACTCTGCTGAGTCACTCTTCATCTCTGTGTCCTCTCTGTCATCTTGTACACTTCATCTCTATCTCCCCTCAGAATCTGGGACCCTCTAAGCCATATGCATGGTCTCCTCATTATTGTCTTTGTCCTAGTGACCTTGAACTTCATCAAAAGGTAGTAATCAACATGAGCATTGGTGAAACAGTGTTATGAGGCACTTGCTTTGGCACCTTGTAACAGACTTTGTTTTCTTTTTTCCTTTTATCTTCCTTACTACAGATCTAGTTTTACTAGTGCATATCTATAGTAAGGACTCATCTTGCCTCTATTTACCTTTGTTTATCTCTAGTTCATTTCATGCTTGTGGCTACATACTTGTAGTTTACTATGGACATGATTTAGTCACATGATCTCATTGTTTTTATGATAGTGACTATGGAAATCAGTCAGTAGCTGACATCGAGGGGGGGTCTGACAACAATGATGACATCTTTTCAACACTACATTGGTGCTAAGAGTGGCCTATTGTCTTAGGGATTTGTTGATTGAGTACTCCTGGTTGTGAAACACAGGTCATATGTGAGGAGGGAACTAACATAGTTCTTATTCATATACAGTGACACTGTAAGCTGTTTGCACAGGTATGAGCAGGCAATGAAAGCGAGTATGATTGTGGTTATGATAGACAGCATGTCCCTGATAGAGGGAAGAGTTGCAGTGGTAAGACCTGCAGTGAGTTAGAGAGACCATGAACGCAGTAAGGGTGACATGGTGTGGTGAGAGGTGCTGCAGAAGAGAGGTGAAATAGTTATAAGAGTAAGATGGGGGTGTACTCACTCAGACATATGGGTAAGACGTCTGAGGAGTTTGTATGTATGTAGTCCATCTTATATAGTAAAGTGTAGGTAGAGTTAGAGCGGAGTAGATGAGTAAAGTACAACAGCTGCCTAATGTGAGGGGATGTGTGTCGTCCTGGAGTTGTGGGTGGAGTGGGATTCTTCAGAGGTGTAGTAAGTAGTCTGAGGAGTAGTGGTAGGTAATTGTACATATATAGTGTGTAAGTGATGCATGTGTATGTGGTGTGGGTAAAGCCAAATGAAATGTACATGCATACCAATCTTCAACATAAGCTACTTATAGTAAGTATGCTAGCACACAGACCAGAGTCAGTATGGAGAGAGAAACTGTGTGTATGTGTGTACATCTGTGTACATGTGTGTGTACAGTAGACCAAAGTAGGAAGGTATGAGTTAGTCAGCATGAAAATGTGTCAACACCCCCCCATACTGGGCACACACTCTACAAGGCCAAGACCAGAGTGGTGAGAAGAAAAAAGAGGAGAAGATAAAGGTTTGGTTAAGATGTTGGCAGTGACAAGTGAGGGGAGACAGTGGACAGAGATGGCATGAGAAGAGAGACATTCACAGATGTAATGGTGATGAATATCAATGTGTTTCATACCATGTGTGATGACAGGGTTGGTGGTGATGTCAATGGAGCCCTTGTTATCACTGTACAGTAAAAGGGGAGAAGAAAAACCAAAACCTATCTCCTTGAACAGTGAATGCAACCACATGCCTTGCACTGCAGCTTGTGCTGTCAAAGATCTTAAGGTGCAGGTACAAAAGATATGCACCCAAAGCCATCAAGCTTGATGTCTAGCATCCATGCACCACCCCCATCCACATTGAGGGTGTCAGCTCATATATCTCTTACATTTAGCATACTCCCCACCATATCATCCACTCTCACCCCAATAGAAGAACCTCCCAAGGATACTTCCATGACCCACCATGCTGGTTGCCCCAACCACCACCCCAATGGTGCCCACTGTGCTGGTGGCAGTGCCAATCAAGTCATGCACAGCCTGGCTGATGGCATACATCAGCACAGAGTCAAATATGTGTTGTGCAGGCTGTGGGAGGGAGTTTGGTGTGAGCTGTGGACACACCAGATGGTGGGCATACAATGATGTCTGTCATGGGCCCAGGGGGTGCTCCACACCAGGGTCATATGTGCAGCACATGGCACAGAGGTGCACTAGGACCTGTTTACACAGACAATGTGCATGATTAGTATAGTAAGACACAGTGAAAATGTATGACAATGCAGACCTACTTGTAGAAATTGATCTCCCCATGAAAATGCTCCATTGTGAGCATGGTCCTCAACTTTCTGTGTATGGTACACATGTTCATTTCCACTATTGTCATGCTCAGGACAGGTTCACAGTGCACTGCAAGGTCCTCATCAGGTTGCTCTATGGCATGTGCATCAGGCAACAATCATGCTGGAGAAAAATCTGAAGTACATACAACAGTGCTCTGAGTGGCCTTGTTGTAGTACTCAAGTGCATTTAGGTGTATGTTGACAATAGGCTGTAGAATCCTTAGCCATTTGACAGCATGAGCATTACACAAAACTCACTGCATATACATGCAAGGGATGAGCAATGTGTTTTGTGGCTTCATGGATGATCAACTGACCCAGCCATGCCAGCAATGAGGGGTTTGAGCTGCATGCACCATTGAGTGCACTGGTTGAGCCTGGAGTGGGGTGGTATGAGACCAGAGTCTGCATATATCCCTAAAGGTGGGAGACTGGGTGCACTCAACTAAAGATCACTCAATAGAAGAGGAAATCCAGCCATAACTAGCTGGGGTCTATTGGCTATACTAGCAAGCCCTATATACTATCTAGAGTGGTGCACAGACCAGTGCAGTAATCTAGGGCAGGACTATGTAAAGTAAAGCGCAGTAAGCTATGGTACCATGTAGTTACCTCATGGTATGGCCTCATAGTCTAGAACATAGTGACAGTAAGTGAGATAAGATAAGATAAGATAAGATAAGGTAAGGTAAAAAAAGGTAAAGATCTTATCTTATCAGATCAACAAAAGAAACATAAAAGAAATGAAAAGAATAAAAGGATAAATGCACCAAATAATGGTGTCTGACAGGTGGCAGAGTTGCTATAGAAGGGGTGCATGCTGGCAGCCATAGCACAATTAACACAGATAGGAGAGAAAACTCACCAAATACAAACTTGAGGAAGTATTCCATGAGTGGGGAGCTTGGTTTTGGTGGCAGAGTCCTGATGGCAGCCTGTTGCTCAAAGTTAGCATATGAGGGGAGCTTGTCCCTGTATGCACAGGCTTGGGCAAGCAAAGACAAACATGATGATTGATAAGAGTAATGTGAGAGTGTCCCCAAGGGGAAGAGGGCAGACAACATGTCTGCAGCAAGTAGTAGTGGAGTGAGCACAAGGTGAGTGACACAATGTGGTTTGAGTACATCAGGCTACAGTGTAGACATCTGAGGAGATTGTGTATAGTAGGGTCCCTTCTTATATATGTTGAATATACGATGTACATACTACTATTACCTTCATCTGGCTCCACTCCCATACATACATACTATGCTCCTCAGACTCTGCACAAGCCCAAACACTACCCACATCCACACACATCTCTGAATGATGCACACCTCTGAACGACGCACACCTCTGAACGACACACATTGTTCTCACTATAGTAATTGTTGTATTCCACTTACATTCTCCACTACAACCTTACTATACTCTACTACATAAGATGGACACTTTACACTACAAACTCCTCAGACATCTTACCTATCTGTCTGAGTGAGTACTTCTATCTCCCCATCTCATACACCTCCTCACATCTATCCTGCAGTGTATTTCAACCACATTGCACCACCCTACTGTGTTTGCAATTTCTTACCACCTGCTGCAGGTCTGTTATCTCTCCTTAGACATCTTACCTATCTGTCTGACATATTTCAACCACATTGCACTGCCCTACTGTGTTTGCAATCTCTTACCACCTGCTGCAGTCATGCCACTGCCAGTTGCACTCATGGCTATGAGCTTTTCCTACTTATTAACACTATTATACATCATAGTTGCAACCATCTCCCATATCCTGCGCTCACAATATAGTGCTGGTAGGTAGAGTTGGGACAGAGAATGTAGTGATGAAGTACAACAACTACCATATGTAGGAGGGACACATGTTGTCCTGGAGAAGTAAGTGGAGTGTGAGTGTGCAGAAGTGTATGTGGGTAGTCTGTGGAGATGAAGTGTATGTGTAGTGAGGTAAATAGTACATGTATAGTGAGCAAGAGTGAGCAGAGAGGTAAGCTGTCAGACTCCTATCGCTGACTTTATTCCCTACTGTTCTTTTATTCTTTCTTTATTGTTTATCTTTAGATCATCTGATAAGATAAGATCTTCATATTATCTTTTACATCTTATCTTGTTAGATATCTTACTTACTGTCGTTTTGGTCTTCTCGGGGTTGTTCCCACAGATGCTGCACATCTGTCAGCAGTACTCCCACACATGCTGCGCTTCTAGTTACTGTAGACCTGCCCTTAAGTACTGCACTTGGTCTGTGCGCATGATCCAGTACTATAAGTAGATAGGTAGCTAGACAAATAAACCCCAGCTTGTTACAGCTGGTTCAATCCCCTCTTCTATAGTCTGAGTCTCCTCATCCCTTGGGCTTAGATCTAGGGCAGCTCCCGGTAAGCCTCTCCAAAGGAGAGCAGGGATATGTCAGGAGTCAGTGGTCTCGCACTATGGATGTCCGCTGTAGGCTTGACGATCCTGACATAAGCCAAACAAAAGGTAGTGAGGAACACACAGAAATAGCTAACAGTCCCTAAGAGAGCAAATTGCATTGTTGTCTTTGTCATTGGAGAAGTGTGATAATGATGGCATGGAGGAGCGAGCAGGTGGTACTTGGAGAGAGTATTGGGGGGAGGGTGGCAGCTGTGCTCAGGGATGACAGTTATGCTAGCTGTTGAGAGTGCTGCAGGTGGATGGCATAGGCAAAACACTGAAAAGTCATTGAGCACAGAGGTGAGCACATTGGACATCAGCACTTACATGGTGTGATGGTGTGTGCTTGTGCTGGTGCAGAGGTTTGAGGACAAAGACACATGTGTGGAGGGAGGTGTAGCATAGGTGCCAGAGATGGGGATCTAAGTTGCTGACAACTGGGCCTCAAGATCTGAGGGGCAGGTGAGCACCAGATGCCAAGAATAGTGTGAATGATGGAAGAGGCCATTACAAGATCATGGATGGTTGCTCCAGGAAGGGTGGGAGGCAATGTAGCTGGGTGTCAGGCTGACAAACTGATGACAGACATCATCACATAAGTCTTGCTACCTGACTTATCCCTGCCTCCTTTAGAGGACTTAATGGGAACTGCCTTGGATCTAGGCCAAGGGATGAGAGGACTTAGCCATAGAAGAAGGGGTGGAACCAGCTGTAACAAGCTGGGGTCTATTTGTTAACTACATCAACTACTTATAGTACTAAGGAACACACACAGACCAGGCACAGTACTCTAGGGTAGGCTAAGTAAGTAGGAAGCATAGCAGGCCTGGGAACAGGTGCAGCACATGTGCAGCATGTGTGGGATCCATGAGGAGATAGTAACAACTGTGGATAAGATAGTGGATTAGATTAGATGAACAAGTGATATGATTGGATTGATCTAATCTAATCTAAAACATAAAAGAAAAGAAATAAAATGGTAGGAAATAAAGTCAGCAGTAGGAGTCTGACTGTTATGAGGCACTTGCTTAGGCACCTTGTAACAGTTTATTATTTTTTCTTCTTTTATTCTTTTTTACCTTACTTACTATTAGAGTGTAGTTTCACTACAGCTGTGAGCTTAGCTCCAACTCTATATAGTAAGGACTCTATCTCTTCACCTTTACAGTACTATAGTATTTTATACTTAGCTGTGAGCTTAGCTCCAGATACTGTAAAGTGTCTTTATCTTTTCTTCTTTCTTTCTTCCTTTCTTTCTTTCTTTCTTTCTTTCTTTCTTTCTTTCTTTCTTTATTATAACATTTACTTGCTATGGACATGTCTCAAGTCACATGATCTTGTTGATTGCTGTACAATGATTGTTGATTGGTGAACCTTATTGTTTTGTACTATCTTTAGGACTTGTCTTTGGTATAAGTAGTTGAAAGCCTGGTGGTCTTGAACCCCAGTCTTGTCAACTTCACAATCTAGGGATTCTCCTATACTGCACTTGATCTAAGATCTCTGAGTCACTAAGTGTCACTAAAGACATCCTACACTCATCAACCTGGATCCTCATATAATCATCAGAGCAATCATTCTCATCACTAACTCATTGATCCCACTCCTCATCATCACCAGGAACATTTACATTGCTTACTACAAACCATCTCATTACCAGGAGTACCCAATCACCAAATCCCTAAGACCATCCAAGAGACCACTCTTAGCACATCCCTCTTTTTTGCAGTTAGTGTGGTTTCACTGTTGATTTTTGTCTGTTATATGATGCTGGACATACCACTATATACTGTATACATCTGATACCTTCATCTTTTTCTCTTTATGGTTTGAGCTCCTCTTCAACTCTATCTTGCTCTTACTATACCTTCTTCACCTCATCATTATCTCACCTCAGCACTTCTGTATGTTGCTGAGGTGAGTATCTCTTCTCCTCTCTCAACCCTCTACTGACATACCTGCTCTATGCAGCTCTCTCTTTCTTCTGTGTACCCTCTGTTGGAAATAATCACAGTATTCATTCAGCTCCTCTTTACTTACACTACTACACATCTTCTTTACATCCTTCTGACACATATCTAACCCACTTACACCACTACAAACATACACTTACAACACACTCAACAAACCCATGTTTTACACTCCACTTGAACTTAGTTCAATGTGCACTACTTATACTTACTTCCCCACTTTCTACCACCCTCAGACATTATCTATAATGTCTAACCATGTTACCACACTCTGGGGCTTTTGCCTCACCACTTACTGTTACGAGGCACTTGCTTTGGCACCTCGTAACGCGTTTGTTTTTCTTTTTTCTTTTTCTTTTATCTTACTTACTATAGTAAAGTGTAGTATTATTACTACAAGTGTGAGCTTAGCTCCACTTTACTTAGTAAGGACTCTCTTTTCTTTTCTTTTATAGTACTTAAGTATTTACATACTTAAGTGTGAGCATAGCTCCAAGTACTATATTAGACTTATCTTTCTTTATTTTATTACAATATTTACTTGCTAAGGACTATTATTATACAATTAGCAAGGACTCACGTTTCTCATCTCTATTTACCTTTGTATATACCTTGTTCACTTCGCGCTTGTGGCTGAGCCACTTATATCACAAGAACAATTACTTACTGCGCATTACTGCGCTTTATCGTTTACTTACTGCGCATTACTGCGCTTTACTGCACTTTACTGCGTAACTGTACTATAGTTAGATCGCTAGTCTTGTATAAATAGTTGACAAACTGGCGGTCTTAAACCCCAGTCTTGTCAACTTCGCAATCTAGGGATTCTCCTTACACTGCGCTTGATCTAAGCTTATTACACACCTCACCTCACTCTCTCAGAACTAAGTCTAAGAACTCTAAGTCACTAAATGTTGCTAAGGGACATCTTACACTCGTCACTCTGGATCCTCATATTGTTATTGGTGGAATCATCCTCGTAACTATATCATTGATCCCACTCTTCATAGTCATTCAGAATCTCTATTACGTTCATCAAATCAACGTTCAAACCTTGGTTACCAGGAGTAACATACTAGACCTTCCCTAAGACCGACCATTAGGCCGCTCTTAGCACTTACCACCATGTCCTTGCTGCTACCAATATTGCCATATTCCTCTTTCTCTGTGTTGGCTC
>QLPN01005388.1:0-26147 GCA_003314395.1 Albatrellus ellisii | reverse complement strand
CAATTGCTGTGGTTGTGGTTGTTTTCCCCTCTCAGCCTGACACAGTACAAATCAGCGCTCAGGAGTGTGTGGTGGTGACCTAAGAAAAAGGAGGGATGGAGTCAGTCATAAAGAATTGAGAATTGAGAGGTGTAGATGATGAAATACCTCTGATCTGCATCCTCATGCTGGATCTCAGGGCTTTGATTGGCAGCAGGCAGTTGTGGACTGAAAAGATCATGAAATGTTAGCAAAAAAAAAAAGAAAGAAAAGAAAAACATACCCAGGCAATTGAGCATGTTGCTGTGCATCTGGGGGTGGTGTTTCATATTGAAGAGATCCAGGGCTGTAAGAGAATATAGATATTTAGAAAAGGATGAGGGATAGAAATGAATAAAGAAATATACCTTGAGGTATTATCCATTTGAAAGAAGAAAGGCAGCTGTGAAAAAAACCAAGAGCCAGAGCCAGAGCCAGAGCCAGAGATAGAGATAGAGATAGAGTTGCCAGATCCTCCACACACCCCAGATAGTCACAGTCAGAGGAAATCGCCACAAGGCAGTGTCAGATCACAATGCTTATGCCTTTATTATAAAAGGTGCAACTCAGGTATCACCCCTTTTCTGTTAGACAGGTGGAAGTGAGATTAGAGAGAGAGAGCAAGCAGCTGAACACCACAGATTGAGAGAGGCCCAGCAATTGAATTAACAACTGCCTTTGGCAACAGCAAACTAAGGCTGTGCTGGTAGACTTCACAAATCTATAGGCTTGGTCTCTCTGAAAGAACCACCCAAAGCAAGCTTTGGACAGAAAGAAAGTGAAATGTTTCTTCACAAAAGAGAGAGAAACAGTTTAATAAGATAAGCCAGACAGAGAGAGCTCAGAGTAGGCAGGTGGAAAGAGGGAAGAAGAGAGATCAATGAAGTTGCCTTGATGATGTGCTGTATGTACTGCACCACATTGATATATGTGTGGGGCTCACACACACGCTTCACCACACTGCACCACACTGCTTCATGTGTGAACAGAACTCACTAAGGGTTTTGTAGATAGAGTATATAAATGTGTTGTATGATTGCAATTGTATATATAATTATCATAATGATAGATGTACAATAGGCACAACTTGAATGTATTTGATAGTTCTGACAATGGAACGTACAGTCCCTCCATGTACTTGCAGGTCGTCATCTTTGAAGACAGTGGGGGAGTGCCATTGCCATTCACTATCACAAAAGCTTGTCCCCTACAAATTGAGGATCTCTGTCCTGGTGTTTTTCCTGCTTTACTTGTGATCAAATCACACAGCATGTGTATGGTATACATTGATCTACCTTGTCTGCACTTTAGTCAACCTGACACTAATGCGGGAATAGATCACCTATGACAATTGACCACCTATATACATTGTTAACCTTTCTGTACAACATCTGGAGAGAATGAGAACACCATACTTGTAACAAAGTATGCATAGTCTGACATGTTACCTCTGCATTAGCTGATGTGTGGCCTCTGTTGTGTTGTCAAAACCTCCACGAACGTCCACTCAGGTTTCCTGCATGCACATCTAAAAAGTACAAAGATGACCATGTACTCCAACATACCTCTACTCTGTCCTCTATCATCACTGTGGTCTCAGCCTGTTGCGAGCGATCAGGAACAGCATAATTGGCTGACAGAAATGAGGTTGCCTACCAAGAAGAAGTCACACACTGCTTGAGCATCTGCACACATGCCACTACTTGAGTTACATCGTTATCTGTTTGAAGAACACAAGTGAGCATCCATTGTCATTTGGTTCTCTCAAGAGAAGCTGTTGATACTATCATTGATAGAACTGTTATACCACATGATCATTAGATGCAACTGGTGAGTACATGCAGGGAATGAGAGTAAGGTGACCTAGACAATCTGTCTACATGCTGACAGAGCACGGCAGACATGAATCCACATTCTTTGTGAGATGCTTGATGTCACAAGGGGTACAACTCCATTGAATTTCACACTCACCATAGATGCAGAAGCATGGAATGTGCAGCATGCAGTCACAACCACACATTCTTTGGCATTTTTTTGAGGGCCTGGCACATGCTGAGGTCACCCATCACATCCTCTGTGCTGGCCAGGATTGCATCATATGGCAATGTGCAGTGGAACTGTGCAGGATGCAGACAGCAAGCACAGAGGGCAGCAGGGGGTGGAGGTTGGTTGTGAGATGCAGGACAGGAGAAAAATGTGATAGAGGATGCAGGATGCACATTTTCAATGAATCAGCCCATCCCCATCTTCATGATTGCCCACCCACTGAATATCTGTGTTGCATCCCCTGCCATCTCATGCCCAGAGTGTGTGACGAACCTGTGGTGGCATCCTCAGCACATCAGTCATGACAGTCAGTAGATGAGTGTGGAGGGGGATGCACTGCTTGAATGTGGTTATGAGCCCTGTGAGCTTGTCAGCTTGTTCTGCATATGACATCTGTGAGAGAGGTCAGAGGGACATGTTTGGTGTGTATGTTTTTGATTGAAGGGGAGAAGGCACACATTGTTCATCTGGTGCATGATGCTCTCAAGCCAGTTCTGCTCTGCCTACACCTGCACAGTCATGGCTGCTAGCTTTGCCCTGATGACCACCTGTGCACTGAGCAGCTTGCCAAATACCATGTGCTGCTGGGCCCACCTACACCACAGCAAAAAAAATGCATCAATGCACAGGAGACATTCCAGAAGAAAGGGAAGGGACATACCAATTTTCATCACATCCTTCCATTTCACAACCTCTTCCTTTGTCTGTTCATATGTGCTAAGAGCGGCCTATTGGACGGTCTTAGGGAAGGTCTATAACATTACTCCTGGTAACCTGGGTTTAGATATGAGCTTGATGAACGTAATAGAGATTCTTGATGATGATGAAGAGTGGGATCAATGATATCGTTATGAGGAAGATTCCACCAATAATGATACGAGGATCCAGAGTGACGAGTGTAAGATGTCTTTAGTGATGTTTTAGTGACTTAGAGTTCTTAGACTTAATTCAGAGATGGTAAAGCGAGATTGTGACGAGCTTTGATCAAGCGCAGTATAAGGAGAATCCCTAGATTGTGAAGTTGACAAGACTGGGGTTTAAGACCGCCAGTCTGTCAACTATTTATACAAAACTGGAGATCTAAGTATAGTAAAGTTGCACAGTATTGCACAGTATTGCGCAGTATTGCGCAGTATTGCGCAGTATTGCGCAGTAATGTGCAGTAAGTATGCGTCCATGTGATGTAAGTGGCTCAGCCACAAGTGCGAAACAAACATGAGATAAACAAAGGTAAATAAGAGCAAGAAAAGGGAGTCCTTGCTAATTGTATAGTAATAGTCCTTAGCAAGTAAATGTTTTAATAAATAAAAGAAAGATAAAAGAAGAAAAAGATAAGTCTAATATAGTATCTGGAGCTATGCTCACACTTAAGTATGTAAATACTTAAATACTATAAAAGAAAAAAGAAAGAGGAGAGTCCTTACTAAGTAAAGTGGAGCTAAGCTCACACTTGTAGTAATAATACTACACTTTACTAGTAAGTAAGAGAAAGAGAGAAAAAGACAAAAAGAAAAAAGAAACACGTTACAAGGTGCCAAAGCAAGTGCCTTGTAACAATATGCCACTTCTCTGTCCAGTCACTCTTGTGTACGCTGTGGAAGCAGTGCAGATAGTGTAGCACCACGTTGAAGTGAGAGCTTTCATATATTTTTTGAGCAACAGTAGGTTAGACATCTGCTCAGCTAAAGGGGTGAGCAAGAGGAAGGAACGTACCAATTCCCCATGTCTATCTTGAGTGGATGTGGGTGGTGAGCAAGCACAGCAGCATGGGATGGGAGGGTGGGTGGGAAGCCAGGATGTGCTGTGCAGTGCCACTTGTTGCACTGGCATGCTGGGTGTGGTGCACTGTGCACATGCTGCACTGCCACACACAGATTGTAGCACCATTATGTGAACCATGTGGGTTTTTTAACCTATGACCATCCTTCCCTAATAATATAGATTCAGTGACATGAGTAGCTACTTATAGTAATGCTGTAGTGCATGGACCAAGGAACTATGAACAGGTATGCATGTGTATCTGTGTATGGGCTTGTGTGGATGCATGTACAGTAACAAGATGAAAAAGGAAGGAGGATATTAGTAAGCATAAGATCGTTGTCAACACCCCCCCATACTGGGAATGCACTCAACCAGCCCAAGGCCAGACCTGTGAGTAGAAAATAGAGGAAGGAAAGGAGGCTTGGTCAAAACATCAGTGGTGATAAAAGAAGAAGGTAAATGATGAACAGAAAGGGATCTGGAAGAGAGACAGTCATGGATGTAATGGTGGTGAATGTCTATGTGCTTAGTGCTGCAAGTGACTACAGGATTGGTAGTGATGTCAATTGAGCCTTTATTATCACCATATAACAAGAGAGAAGAGGAGAATCCAAAACCAATCTCACTCAATAAAGACCTCAACCACATACCCTGTGCCACAGCTTGCAACAGGGACATGTATTCAGCCTCTGTTGATGAAAGGGAGATGGTGTGTTGTTTCCTCAAGGACCAGGTGATGGCACCACCTCCAAGCAAGAAGATGTATGCACCAACTGACTTCTGGTCATCACAGTTGGTGGCCCAGTCAGAGTTGGAGTATCCCACAACTCCAGCATTCTCCTGACCACCATACTGCAGGCAGAAATCCAGAGTCCCTTTCAGGTAGCAAAGGATGTGGCAACACAAGGCAAGGTGAGTGGGCAGGGGGTTGGAGAGGAATTTGGAAAGCTTCATGACAGCAAAGGCAATGTCAGGATGTGACATGATGGCAGCATAAGGAAGGGACCCAACAAGCCACTGGTATTCACTGCAAAGAGATGAGTCCGCAATGTAATCATCACCAGCTTTGCAAGGTGCAGAACCAGGTGGTAAGGGTGTGGAGGTTGAGTTACAATCAGCAAGATGGAAGCAGTCCAGGAGGTCAAGGATGTAGGCCTTTTGATCAATCTCCAAAATGCGATTCAGATGGTCCCTCATGATGTGAAGGCCAAGGTAGGACTTGATCTCACCCAAATCAGTCATCTGAAAAAGGGACTTCAACACAGTCTTGCATCCTTCAACTTCCTCAAGGGACCCTCCCAGAATGGTGATGTCATCAACATAGAGGACAATGATCAGCAGCTTGGAGGAAGAGGTCAAGATGTAAATGCCCAAGTCAGAGTATGTGCATGTGAAGGAGAGATTGAGGAGAGACCTATGCATCTTGTGATGCCATTGGTGTTGAAGTTCTCACATGTTGTTCTCTTAGACACCCACACCCCACACATATATGACTAAGCATGGTCTGTGCACAGTTCCCATTAGTATAAAGAGTAGTACTACAGTGCTGTATAATAAAAAGTGGACATCCTCTTTCTTTCTATTAAGGTATTCTCACTCAGTCATTACTCCAACTCCCTCTTCTTTGTCACTCACCTGTGCTCCATCAAATGGAGTTAGCACTTCTTATATTCATCTGCAGCTTCTCCACCTTCATCATAGGGTGGACACTCTTCTTCCTCATCTACCACAACTTGCTGTCTCATCTCCAGGTGCTCCCCTATGTCTAGGTCCCACCTTGGTCACCTAGCCCTCTTATGGGTTCTCATCAATTGGTGGGAGGCTTGCTTTAGGCCATAGATGGCCTTGGACAAGCAACAGACCTTCCCCTCCATGCCAGGAACTATGAAGCCATGTGGTTGCTCCATGTATATCTCTTCATCCAGGTCACTGTTGAGGAATGCTGATTTGATGTCCATAGAATGGATCTCCCAATCTTCTAAAGCACCTATTGCAAGGAGAGTGCATAGCAATTCAAAATGAGCAACTGGAGAGAATGTCTCATTGTAATCAATACTATGGATCTGCATGTATTCCTTTGTGATGAGGCATGCCTTGTGACATCCATCCACTTTCTGCTTAAACACCCACTTGTTTCCTACAATATTGTGTCCTGGGGGGCAGTCAACCAGCTCCCAAGTATGGAGGTTGTTCAGTGATGAGAGTTCTTCTTTGCAGGCTGTTTGCCAGGAGTCAGTGTCAGGACCAGATAGCACTTGCTTTAATGTGAGCAGGTTGTGAGAGTGTGTGTGGGAGAGAATGGTGGAGATCAAAGGAGTACCACAAGGAGTGGTGAAAATGTCATTGTCATTGTCATTGTTGGAAGTCCCCCCTTTGCCAAGGATGTTGATGAACTCATGTGGCCCATATGCACTGTCACAAAACCACACAGGACAACATGTGACACACTGCAAACAGCATGCAATGGGATAGTCCTCATCAACAAGATGCACCACAGGCCACAGGCAACTGGGTGACAGCACAGAAGGGCCATGCCAAGGTGAAGAGGGCAGTGGCCCCAAGTCATGAACTCAATGCTCAGACTGACAAGCATGAATGCAAGGAGGAGAAGCAGGGGCAGGTGCACACAGTGGAGTGATGGGGCCAAGGTCCACAGGGGGCAGGGCACCTTCAGTGACAGCAGGTGGCACTGGGGGTGACAGAGCAGGTGCAGGGTCACTTAGTGTGGGGAGACCAGTGCTGACCAGAGGAGGACCATCCTGCAAGGAAGTGGCCTCGAGAACATGATCAGCATGATCAGTGCAAACCCCACCTCCAGCACCATCATGGTCATCACTGGGGTCATCATCACCATCATCAGTGTCACTATCATCATCCAAGTCACAAGTAGTGCTAGAAGCAGGAGGAGGGGCCAGTGGGAACACATTGAGGACAGTAGGGTGTACTGTGGCCTCTAGGGATGGGAAGATATCTTGCTGGAACACAGCATCATGGCTCATGACACAACAGGAGGAGGCTTTGTCCCAGAACAACCAGCCTTTCATCCTGGACTCATACCCAATGAACATGAGCAGCCTGGACTTGGGACCCAGCTTAGAACACTGGTGGTCAGGGGTTATGACCCAAGCACAACACCCAAAGATGTGGAGGTGAGAGACATTGGGAGGGGAATCAGCAGGTGACCACAGGGAGTGAGGGGTCTTCCACTTAAGATGATGAGTGGGAGAAAGGTTGTAGGTGTGGACAGCAACGTGGATGGTGTATTCCCAAAAACCAGGAGACATACCAGTGTGATGGAGGAGACACAATGCACACTCCAGAATGGAGTGATTCCATCTTTCAGCATGCCCATTCTGCTGAGGCAAGTATGGAATGGTGAGCTGGTGAGCAATACCTTTGCTGAGAAGGAGGTCCAACACAGAACCAGCTAAATACTCTCCCCCTCAATCCAAATGGTGCTAAGAGTGGCCTATTGGATGGTCTTAGGGAAGGTCTGCTATAACAATACCCCTGGTAACAAGGTAATTGATACATGCTTGATAGGCATAGTAACTGTTCTGGATGACAATAAAGAGAGGGATCAATGAGATAGTGATGAGGATGATACCACCAATGACTAAACAAGGGTCCAGTGTGACAAGTTTAGGATATCTTAGTGACACTTAGAGTGACTTAGAGATCTTAGACTTAGTTCTTAGGAATGAAGTGAGAAGGTGATGAGCTTAGGTCAAGCACAGTATGGTAAATCCCTAGATTGTGAAGTTGACAAGACTGGGGTTTAAGACCACTAGTCTTTCAACTATTTATACAAAACTAGAGTCCTAAAGATAGTACAAGTAAATAAGGTTTCATGGATCAATGATGATTGCACAGCAATCAACAATGTCACATGACCTAAGGTGCGTCTGTGATTATAGTAAGTGGCTCAGCCACAAGCATGAAATGAATGAGAGATAAACAAAGGTAAATAGGGACAAGATAGGATGAGTCCTTGCTAATTGTATAGTAATAGTCCTTAGCAAGTAAATGTAGATAAATAAAGAAAGATAAAGAAAAAGAGATAAGTCTTGGAGCTAAGCTCACACTTAAGTATGTAAATACTTAAGTACTATAAGGAGAAAAAGATAGAGTCCTTACTATAAGTATGAGCTAAGCTCAAGCTGTAGTTAATACTATGCTTATAGTAAGTAAGATATAAAAAGAAAACTGTTACGAGGTGCCAAAGCAAGTGCCTTGTGACAAATGGAGAGCCTTGGGCCAGTGGCCAAAGAGGGTGTGGATGCAGGCCAGATAGTGGTCCAGCATGCCCAACAGCTGATCCTTGTGATGCAGCAGATAGACCACACCAAAACCAGAGAAGTTGTCAAGGAAGGTGGTGAAATAGAGACTGTGGGAGCCAAGCAATGTGGCACTGACAGGTCTGATGAGGTCCAAGTGGACCAAGCCAAGTACTTCAGCAGTGCAAGAGTGAGAGAGGTGAAAGGGAGCATGGGGGAACTTCCTGAGAAGGCAACTGGGACACAGGGAAGAATGTGGCAGGAGATGGTGGAGAAAAGCCAGACAGCTGTCCAGGCTGGATGTGAGCAATGACCTCCTCTGACAGATGCCCAAGGTGTTCATGCCAAAGACAGATGGATGGAAGGGTGATAGCATGGACCAACAACGCTGTGGAAAGGGCCAGCCAGTATGTGCCATGCTGAAGGATGCCAACACTGAAAAGATGACCCCCCCAAGAGATTTCACAACAATTCCCTTCATAGGTAACCCAAAAACCCAGACCAGCAAGCTTACTGATTGACAGGAAGCAGCCATTCACACTAGGTACATGGAGGATGCCAGAGAGTGACAGTGAGACAGTGGACCCATCAGGAAGGAGGTGCTGTTGTGTGCAGGCACCACACCCAATGCAAGCAATGGAGGAGCCATCCCCAACAGTGACATTTTGCAGGGAGACAGTGTCATATGAAGAAAAGTTGTCACAATATGGCAAGATGTGATTGGTACACCCAGAATCAAGCATCCAGAGGCTGCAGCCATGATAGTAGCAAGTGTCAAATTCTGAAACAGATGAAGAAGACAGGGCATTCAAAGATGGAGTACTAGCTATGTCAACCCCAATCCCTGTTACAAGGCACTTGCTTTGGCACCTCATAATGGTTTTCTTTTTTCTTTTTTCTTTCTTTTCTGTTTTATCTTACTTACTAGTAAAGTGTAGTATTATTACTACAAGTGTGAGCTTAGCTCCAAGTACTATATTAGACTTATCTTTTTCTCTTTTATCTTTCTTTTATTTATTATAACATTTACTTGCTAAGGACTATTACTATACAATTAGCAAGGACTCTCTCATCTTGTTCTTATTTACCCTTGTTTACACTTAATTCAATTCACACTTGTGGCTGAGCCACTTATATCACATGGATGTGTACTTACTGTGCATTACTGTACAATGTTCATGTACTTACTGCACATTACTGCACAATGTTCATTTACTTACTGTGCATTACTGTGCAACTTACTATAGTTAGATCTCCAGTTTTGTATAAATAGTTGAAAGACTGGTGGTCTTAAACCCCAGTCTTGTCAACTTCGCAATCTAGGGATTCTCCTATACTACACTTGACCTAAGCTCACTACAGACTCACTTCACTCTCTAAAGAACTAAGTCTAAGATCTCTAAGTCACTTTAAGCATCACTAAGACTGTTGGAGTTAAGGTTAAATGCCCGACCCTGTACATGTGCTACTACTCTTCATAACAGAGCTACAATACTTTTGTAGCAGAGTTACAACTCTACAGTAGTCATGACAGCTCCACATCATGCTAATAGCACTTCACTTAGACAAGGCCTGGTAGCTCAGTGGTTAGAGCACCCACCCAGAGTAAGGGAGGTCCTTGGTTCAAACCCAAGCCAAGTCACTATTTTGGCAATTGCACTTTCTAACAAAGACATTATAAACTTGTCACTCTGGATCCTTGCATAGTCATTGGTGGAATCATCCTCATTACTATCTCATTGATCCCAATCTTCATCATCATTAGGAACATCTATTATGCATATCAAACACATATTCACTCCTTTGTTACCAGGGGTATCATTACAGACATTCCCTAAGACCATCCAATAGGCCACTCTTAGCAATCCCCTTTTCTTTGTCTTCTCCAACCATGCTTTTATGTCCTCCAGCATACCATGAAGTGTCCAGCAGGTGTCAACCATGTGGTTGCAGCATTTGCAGTGAGTACAAAAACTGTTGTTCCAGCAACCCAAAGAAACAGTGTTGCCTTGTGAGAATGCAGCAAGCACAGAGTGAGGTTTGGTGTGGGCTTCCTTGTCCAAGATCTGACCCCAAATATTCCCAATGGTGAGCTGTGATAAGTCAGAGGAGGCAAGAAGGGTGGAGGAAAAAGAGCTCCAGGAGGGAGGTAGCACATGTAATAACAGGAAGCACATGTTTTGCTCACTGACCTGAACACCAGATGTGATGAGACAATCTTGGGCAATGATGAGCACATCAATCTGCAGAGTGAGAGGAGTGTGGATGTCAAGTTTGCTGGTGGATAAGGCCTGGAAGTCGACAAATGCAGCAATGACAGTTTGTTTCCTGTAAACATCTTTCAAGCCCTCCCATGCATGGCACACAGTCATGGAGTCAGAGGCAACCATGGCTGCTGGTTGCTGTCTGCAATGCATAGAAATTACAGCTTTAGTGACGTTGTTATCATGATCCCATGCAGTGATATTGTCTTCATTATTAGTGTAGGTGGTGGGGAGTCTGCCTTCCACATCCCAAGTAGCAGTGATAGCAGTGATGCGAGGTTTGGAAATGACATGCCATATGCCCATGATGATAAGTGCCAACTTCACAATGTTTGCCCATTGTTTGTAGTTTTCTGTCCCTTCTAACATGATGTTGATTTTGGGAATAGAAGCTGAGTGACAAGAGGGGATGAAGGAGGCAAGGATGAGTGAGAGTATGAGGTAAGAATGAGACTTCATGAGGGAGTGCAAGAGTGCAAGAGTGATAAGAGTTGATGTGCATATAGCCCAGGCAGGGCCCATAACCTGTGAAACACAAGCCATATCAAAGGGGAACTGGAGTAGTTCCCTATCATATTCAGTGACACAAGTAGCTACTTATAGTAATGCTGTAGTGCATGGACCAAGGAACTATGAACAGGTATGCATGTGTATCTGTGTATGGGCTTGTGTGGATGCATGTACAGTAAAGAGACGAAAAAGGAAGGAGGATATTAGTAAGCATAAGATCGTCGTCAACATATCCTTCTGCTGCTCCCTCCAATTTCCCTCGTGCTTGCTTTCTCCCCACTATACCCGCCGGGTCCATGGTAGTTCGTACACGATGTCCGTACTGCTTTCAGGAGAGAGTCGGGTGGATGGGGTATGTTGTTAGGGGGTGCAGGGAATATATGAAAGGGGAGAGTAATTTGGATTGCAATATTAATATCAAAGTTTGAAAGTAATGATATGTTGCTTGAATTTTTCGCTTCTGTGGCCTGTGTGCTACCGACAACCGTGACCGCTTTCGCATCGATCCCGGCGCATGGTAATGACGTAATGTGAATCTGAAAGCAGGGACGTGATGGCCCCCGGAACCTATGTGGGTCTCCAGCGTTTGCTTCCACCTCACGTGCAAGCTGAGCTATGATTGACAATCGCATATTGATGTTCCAGCTTCTCCTTTGTTACACGTCATGAATATCTTAAACCCCCAGGCAGAGCGAGATTACATTCCAATCGCAGACCATGGCTTGTCCGTGTCCCTCTGTTGTTCAGTCAATGCTTAACCACATGATATGGGAACTCACAGAATCGGAAACCTGAGAACTGCAGCACTCGTATGTCGTTGTTGACAGGCTTCTTCGCCTTACTGATTGACGATGCATAGATCAGCATAGATGGGTCAGGTGAGCTGGTCGCTTAGTGCTTGGAACATTTCTGTGTTGTTTACATCTTATTGCGCCCCAGTCGAAAGCTACTGCGTACCAAACTTTGATTCTCCTTCCATATTCGCTCGCATTTTGGACAAGGACAAAGTTAGCATCGTCTCCACGGGCCCTACCCATTTATCACAACTTAACTCGGTTTCTAGGGCGGCCATTTCTCCATCAATCCGACAGTACCGTTCATTACAAAGCAAAGCTATCTACCGAGCTCAAACGTAGGCCTGGATCTTACGTATCCGTCATCTGACTGAATCTCCTATGTTTTCTGCATCCAGGTCCTGCAAACAAAGTATTAGCTACGGTCACCATCGCAGAACGATGGCTTGTTGACTGAATCCGCCCCTTTCTAGGTTCCTCAATGATGGCGGTGTAGTCAGTGTCACTGGTAGACATCTTGTCCTTCGTCGAGGCCGTCTCCCAGCTCATATGTTTTGGAGACTTCCTCCCACGCAACCCAAGCGCTGTTGCACAGAAGCCGCTACTGCATTGGCTCATCAGACGCGTTGAGGAAAGCTCTGTGTTCCACATATTGCTCACTTCGCATCTAATCTTTTAAATAAATAAAAAGGTCGTCCGCGGAAGGATGCCCATACGCGTCGAATGTGCCCCGGCTTTCAGCTATGCTCTTTCGCCGCATGAGACAAGCCTGGTCATTGACCAGTCGATCCCATGCAGCAGACCGGATTCTGTGCAGAAGCAGCACAAGGCGGTTTTTGAATCGAAGGAACTCGCTCTTGATTTGCGCTTCGTCGCAGAATCGCTGATAGCGGGCGTTGACGTTCCATCGGTTGACCTGTCGCTGCTCGACCTATCCCACAAAGGACATACGGGACCTGCAGTCAGCGTGGACCTGATACTTGTGGAAGGGCAAGCAGTGACTTTCGTCCTTAGGACGCCGCCCGGCGGTGTCAGTCCACAGGTCGATATCAGCGAAAAGCAAGCCCAGGACCTAGGGGTAACGATAGACAGTGGGTTCTTGTCGATGCACCTCGTTTCTTTCGCGTTTAGACGGCAATTTCAGAATTGGTCTCTGGTGCATCTGGTCTTCGGAACCTGGATGATCCTTTCCTTACCAAGGCAGGCTAATGACCGCAGATTGTATTCGCCCCGAGTTAATTTCTATCATACTCTTTAATTTTAACAGGAGCTTCTTCACGACCTCTTGCAGGGAACTAACAGATACTGGAATGCTTGGATAAGGAAGTCGACGTATACCGGATCCTGGAGGGAAGCTGTACACAGGAGCGCATTGGCATTGAAGCTTCTCATCTACGAACCGACTGGTATTTATGTGCAAGAAATCAGTTAGCTTGCAGTGCTCATTTCCCTTGATATGTATAGGAGCCGTTATTGCCAGCCCAACTTTCAGTCTGCCCGAGTTTATTGGCGGGACGCGGAACTGGTCAGTGATATCTCCGATTCCGTCGATCTAAATCCATTTTTTCTGCATGATGATAGGGATTACCGGTATGTCCCCTGATCGTAGGCTCATTCTCCCTTTTCACTTGTCATCATAGAGCGTCTTGGATTCGTGATTCATCGTTCACCTTGTATGCGCTTATCCGTCTCGGGTTTACCTATGAAGCGAACGGTTCTCTCTTTCTCTTCATCTACAAGCAAATCGCCGCTAACCACTCGGCGCACAATCAGCATATATGGACTTCATTTTTGAACGGCTGAAGGACAAAAACCCTGACGGTTCCCTTCAGATCATGTACACTATTCATGGTACGACATTAGGGATTTGGTTTGTTTTCTGCTTACGGTTTCAAAGGCGGTAAGATATTCCCTGAAATGGAGCTCAATCACCTGGACGGACATAAAAGCTCAAGGCCCGTGAGGTAGGCTCATTCACAGACAGCCTGAATTTCAGGTTCTGACCTGTCCAATAGGATTGGCAACGGCGCTATAGATCATATACAGCTGGTACGGCAAGGTCAAATTTCTTTTGGATTCCTGTTCACACTTTCTTTTCTCGAAGGACATCTACGGTGAATTGTAGGTACCGGTGAGTCGCTCTCATAATTTAATACTGTCAAGGTGATTGACGTGACTGTCCACGAATAGATAAACACTTGAGGCTATATCTTCATTAACCCCTTTCAGGATGGATTGTATCTACCTTGGTCAGAAGGTGCGCACCAGTCATCTGAACTCGGTAGACTGGTCCTGAAGACGTCACCTATCAGTTTGGCAGGCCGCTGGTAAGTGTATCGTCGCTTTGGCGATATGACGGACTGATCGTGATCCTCACAGGGTTACGATACCTGGTGAGGTTCTCATCCAATCACCGGTATCTTTGTTTTTAATTTTGAATTACCCTTACGAACGCTAGGGTTGCTGTACGAGAACTGTGAGTGACCGCCCCTTGATTGATAGGGTACAGCAGCGGCTGAGAAGTCCGTCTTCCAGTGTGGACTGTGCGTAGTCCGTGTTCGAACGGAATACCGCCGCTGACTTTCCCGTAGTCGTTGTTGCGCATTACAACGATACGGATCTGTACGTTTCTGGTCATTCATCACACCCCATCCGCGTTTTATCCATTGACTATTTTTCTGTGATTAATAGGTCGATTTGGTCAGTGCATGCGTGTAATACTCGTCGAGATATCTTCATCTGTCATGATCGTCCCAGGGAAGTGCGGAACAAACAGCGTCATTTCACGGTGCGTATTTCGCATCACACGGGTAGTATAAATTCTGACTGTCTGGAGAGCAGTACTCGAAGGTAAGTAATATTGCCAAGGACGGATATCGCTTTGTCACATTATGCTGTCCGTGATAGATCATGATGTGGTGAGTTGTCTGATCTCTTTCGCATTGTAGTGGGTCTTGACCCATTTACCTCTCAGGGTAGCCATCGACAGAGGTGCGCCTTCTGTTTCATTTGTCGTCAATAGCTGCCTTTGACAAGCCACGACCCGGAATTCTTGCTGACAAGGCTTGAGGCTTGCGGATAAGCGGTCCTTGCCCTGCCCTCGACGATTGAGATGGCTGGAGGCGCGCGACGACTTGTATGAACAAATAATGCAGCGTGCGTGGAATCCTGAGAAGCAGATTTTCGGACAAAGTTACGAGGACACGCATGTCCTCGACTCGTCGGTGCTCATCATGCCTCTGGTGTTCTTTGCAACGGCTGCAAGTACCCTCACCTGTGCGCCCGATATGGCCATGTACGCTGACCACACGTCGCTAGTCGGACCCGCGGTTCTTGAGCACTCTGCAGGCCATTCTTAAGAGCCCAGAACGCGGTGGACTCTCTGCGAACGTACGACTCCCCCGTCTACCACCCCACTTACCACTCAATTCGTCTATTTCACAGAACCTTGTCTACCGCTACAATACCCAAGAGTCCGATGACGGTGTTGGTGGGGAAGAGGGGACATTCTGTCTCTGTACCCTTTGGTAGAGTTCTTTTGGGAACTTTTCGTGTCCAGAATTGACAGTGCCTGAACAGGTGTATTGAGGCGCTGACACGCGCCGGCGAATTTGACAAAGCCATGTTGTCCAAGTCCGTGACAATGTTTGAAGTGTGTTTCCTTTGGTCTATAATCGTGCTTGGCTGGTGCCTGAGTATGATGGTCTAGGACTTCTTACAGTATACCAACCATGTTGGTCTCTGCACCGAAGAGATATCGCCTTCTGGTGACGGGTTTGTGGAGCGTCCATCCTTTCGCTCAGAACCAAACGCTGACCTGCATTGACCTGATCTATAGGCTTGGAAACGCAGTCCAAGGATTCACGTAGGTGTTCAAATATCATCAACTTGTGACATTTGATTTAACGATCCCTCGATTTGATGGCTAGCCATGTCACACTCATCTCTGCAGCTTTCAACCTCTCGAGGACAATGCAGAAGTTCAAATGAAGGCAGTGAACTTTTAAGGAGCGGCGTCGCGAGTAATGTACTTTAGTCGGTGGTTGAGACGTGTCCAAGTGTACTCCAAGCAGTGTTGTATTATGTGGCAATCAAGCAATGTGCCTCGATCAATCGACAGAGGAATGCAATTATAGAAGTCGTAGATGACCCGTCACTTGGTTGACGAGCTCAATCGGGGCTATAAAGATGCCTATTGTTGAGCAAAGAAGCAGCGCGTATGAATTACATACCTGGCCCAATACCGAGCACAGTTCGAGACCCTGGCTCAACCTGTGTTCTCCCGCTGGCAGTGAACATCGTTTAGCTCAGTGCATCTTTTGCGGCTGACAAGGGTACGTACGCGTCTTGTATAGATCGCGCGCACAAGTTGAGACTCTTCGCAATTGCTTCCAGTTCCAAGATCTCTTCCTCAGACGAAACCTTTAGCGCAATTTTTGCTTGCCTGGGATAGGTGGGCTTTATGCAACACCAATAAGCGAAAGAAATACCCTGTACGTTCCCAGTGCTGTAGAAGCTATGATGTTTTATTTATGATGAGGATGATACAAACCGTCCGACATTGCGAAATTCACCTTGGGGTTTTTCTTGCTAAGGGCCTTGTAGCATGCTAATGTTGCATGACTGTTGGTCGCATGTCAAGTAGCGTGAAACGACATAATAACAACAGTGCACTCACCCGCATCTGCCGCCAATGAGGACGAAGTCTTCAGCGAAGACCTGAAACGTTTCACTATGTCGAGACGTACTGTGCTGCGATTTTCCCCGTCGTCATTTTCAAGTCTGTTCGGACCACTAAAACCTTCATGTAGCATAATATCAGGGTAAACAACCGTCTTGAGAACTGGTGCATCTTCGTACTAATTTGCATTGCTGTAGGAGACCTGGCTTGACAGCAGTCAAATCGCCGTCGGTCGTCTCTTCATCATCACTAGGAGCATCGCTCTTGTTATCTTGATCCCCAGCATCGCGAGGAATGTCAGCCGCGGTATCGGCTGGAGATGCAACACTTCGTCTAATACCAAGGCTATAGCCACAGCCTGCAGAGACAGCAAGGCTGAGGAGCACTTTAGTTCAGAAACAAAGCTGGGTGAGATGAAACCATTTTATGAATAAAGAGACCAACACAAGGAAATCGTCCCCGACGAGAATTGAGTAGAGATCATGTTTACTTGTGATCAGTAACTGCCAGTCTACTTTCTGCCTTACCCGAAAATTCGGCATGCAGCTAACCGAGCGTTACCGCCGAGCGTGCCATGTTTGGTCTACGCTGACCCAATGCCGGTAGAGGTGTCTCTCCAATGCAATGGGCATTAATATCGACTAGTGTAAAAACCTGTTGCATTGCAACATCAAGTTATAAGGTATCATCTATGAAAGTATACATAGCTTGTTGCAACAGAAAACAAAAGGAAACAGTACCCTATCTATCTACAAACCAAGTCCAATTTACAGATCAATCCCAACCTACAGATTAATTCCAATTACCTCTCCAGCTATAAAGTAAAGACCTATTGAATTGCAACATTCCTCATTAATGTCCCCATCCTATCCCTAGTGTAAAAACATGTTGCATTGCAACATCAAGTTATAAGACATCATCTGTGAAAGTACACATAGCTTGTTGCAACAGAAAATAAATGGAAATAGTACTCTATCTATCTATAGATCAAGTACTAACCCCAACTTACAGACCAATTCCAATTATCTCTCCAGCTGTAAAGTATAGACCTGTTGTGTTGCAACATTGACTAAATAAGACACAATCAAATATTTATCTGTCATTATACATAAGTTGCAACAGACCTTGTCAATGTCCCTGTCCTGTCCCCATCCCTATTGATCATCATGTTGGAGTTTACAGTGACATGTGATGGTGAACATGTGTGACAGCACATGACTGCAAATGCACAAATGTGTGACTGCATGGCTGCACCACATGGACCTCTCACAGGACTCAGGGATGATATGGACAAACCTGTTACTTACAGAAAATTTCCTTCACATCTTTTCTCTTTCCTCAGTCCTCTATGAAGAGACTGAGGTCAGTACCTACTCTCTATGCTGTTCATGTTTTATGTTTTCTCACTATTTCTTCCTGTAGAATACAATTCTCTTCTTTCTACAGTTGGTGTGCTCTTTCCAAGTAACCTCCTTCAATATTATGAAGTGAGATGAAGGTGAGCTCAGGTCAAGCACAGTGTAGGAGAATCCTTAGATTGCAAAGTTGACAAGACTGGGGTTTAAGACCACCAGGCCTTCAACTACTTAAACAAAAACAAGATGTCCTAAAGATAGTACAAGTAGTTCAAGTTCACAGATCAATGAGATCATGTGACTGTGAATGTGTCCATATTAAACAACAAGTAAGTAGCTACAAGTGTGAAGTGAACAAGAGATAAACAAACATGAGATAAGATGCTAATTGTATAGTAATAGTCCTTAGCAAATAAATGTTATAATAAAGAAAGAAAGATGAGGCACCTTTACAGTACTTGGAGCTAAGCTCACAGCTAAGTATATGAATACTAGTACTGTAAAGGTAAAAATGAGTCCTTACTATGTAGAGTTAGTTTTGCAATAACAAGGGTTATATAAACAGGTGTTCTTCTGCACAAGAAACACCAAAAAGCATCCTAAGAACAAGGACAAAAGCACTGATACCAGTCAGTAAGTAAGTTAAAGAAGTGTATAGTAAGATCTCACCTTAGTCTCGAAAACAACACGAGGACTGAGAAAAAAAAAAGCAGGGTATCATAAACAGGCTAGATAAACTACCTGTGGCTGGGAACTTCACAGTAGCAGAGTGATCGAAAAAGTAAGTAGATATCATATGTTTTTCTGTGGAGAGGAGACGAAAGTTTGCGCGCGCGTCGGCTTCTGCCGAGTTGCCTAAAAAGGAAGTAGTAAGTCGTGCATGCGCCAGTTTGCAATTCCAACAGTTAGAGCTATGCTCACAGCTGTAGTAAAACTACACTCTAATTGTAAGTAAAAGAAGAGAAAAAAGAAAAAGAAAATCATTACAAGGTGCACAGCTCATGAGAAGACTGAATATTCCTTGAGTCACTGGTTCAGAGGCCCAATGAATGATCCCTTGTGCATTTTGACTCCCAGGGACTGGAGCAGAGAGAGCACTCATGAAATTGGCATTGTATGCGAGGAAGATGACCACATTGCGGCCTCGAGACAAGGGTCTGTGCGTGAGCGCACTTGCACTGCCCAGCACAGAGTCATCGAAGTATCTGGCGAATCGAGGGGTTTGTCCAGCTGTGCAGAACAAGTGGATTGATCCTACATTGGCGGTGTGAGGTAGACCTGCTGTCTAGAAGAGTCAGTTTGACACATATGTATACTTATTCTACTGGGTAATGTCTGCATCGACGGACACGAGAATTTATTTCGGCATCTGTGGCGCTCGTGGCCGCTGATAAGGAATTGAAGACATCTTGATGTTTTTGGCAGCTACGGCGATGAATAAACCACCCCATTGATTCCTTAAACTTCCGACCGCAGCCTGTACATGTATTGGTGTAAGACTTGCAAGCAGGCTACTGATGACCATGGACATACGCTTTGATGGCCCTGGCAGTTCTCGGGTCTTCTATATGTTTTACGATCGCACGCCCGAACAATTTGGCAGCGCGTAGCACGGTACAATTTCTATTCACTTTATCATCGCTACAGTACGTGTGCACAATGACAGGACCCTATATTTGATACTTACGGTACTAGTACCTACTTCATATGCGGACACTTCAACTTGGGCCAAGCTCCAGCACGAAGCGACGTACATACGTGACTACGGTATGGAAGGAGACCAGGGTGTGCCCCTCTCCTCAGCGATTAGAGGAGCTATCACGCAGATACTACGCTACCCAGAGCACGCCGCTCTTCCCCTCCTGTACCTACGCAGTCCTAATCATATCATCTTTCTTCCCTTTCGTGCTCAAGACCGGAGCCCGCTGCTCCTTGTCGTACACGTCTCTTATCTTCCTCTCACATTCTCGAACTCGCACGGAGGCCCTCTAGCTTCCGCACATTGGACATGAGAGTTGCGATAGAATGGACAACGTGAATCTGACACGTCATGTGCGAAAGTGGAAAACGAAGTAAGGAGTGGGCCAGAGGTGAAAGGAACGAATGAATTTGTGGTCGCGGCAGGAGTGCGGAGTGTCGTTCCACCATAGTGCGCTAGACAGAAATGCTTTTAGTACAACCAGGTTGTTTCGGGTGTACAACTTGAAGCTGCTGGGGACGACAAACGACTAAGGCCTGGATCCGCTCATCAAGCCAGCCGACTGCTCAGGAAAGATGGTATGAGGATGGCCCCCAAGAACCAGGCACACCGTCGGCAAGAAGCCGGACAACGTGCACCACAGTGCTGGGCAAATATGAAAAGGCAAGTGTGTGCGCTGTGACTAGTATATGATAGTGCGTAAGAGGGGGCACAGGTGTACATGACATGATGGCACGCAAAGATGATGGAGCGGGTGAGGGCGAGGGTGGGGGCGCGGGGATGGGTGACAGAAACGACAACAGCAACGGCGAGAGGGTGGCCAGTGTGGGAGGGAGAGTGGGCAAGAGTGAGGAATAGCAACAGCGAAAGCCACTTAGGTTCGGCTGCACCTTCGTTCCGAGTCGGGGAAGTCATCTTACATAGTACGGCTCAAATTATAAGAACGCTCGATCTGCAAAGTCTGCACGCACACCATGGAGCAAGAGCAGTGTAACAAAGAGCCCGAACGACTCGGTCTATGCCTTCGTGGATGTGATAAACCTCTGGAAAAAAGAATAGATAAGGCGCTGAAAGGGGAAATGCACACAAATTTGAAGGAAATATGCCTGTAAGCATTCATTTGATATACCTTCTGTTCAGGATTGATCGCAAAACAGCAATGTGTTCGGCGCTAATAGCTCCCAGATTGGAATGCCATCGAACACGAAGCTCAAAAACTTCTAGGACGCCTGCAACAGAACGGAATAAGAGGCGCAGCCGTGCAGATAGTACCGAAAGTCTTGCTGATTGTAGGGCAGTCGGGAAATGAGAAGGCCGGGATCAACGTCTGCGAAACAATGAGAAAATGAGGGGCACACCAAATATCACAATTTGGGGAAAAACAATTACCTCCTGAAGGTCAGCAGTGCCCAACAGCATCCGGGGAGCCATGCTCAAACCTGTGAAATAGTAACTGTCCAAGCCTTTACTTCTGATTGTCCTCTGCCTCTGCCTCAGACTGCAATCCAGACATCCGTTCCGTAAGGGAAATGAAGTAGGAAATGAAACGGCCGAGCGGAGACGGATGAGGTTGGGAAAGCAAAGAGAGCAGAAACACCCCTCGGCATACTAGTCTACTGAGATGAGTAAGTTTGATATGCCAACATCGAAGCTGTCTCAATTGCCTGTCAGACAGTTCAAAATTGAGCGGCAGAGCGCATAGCAACACCTCGGGCCCCATAGTTGACATGGCCATGCTGAGAGCCGCATCAGCCGCTTCCTTGTACTCAAAGTTCTTCTGGACGCGGATGTCGCCGATTTGTTGAACAAGCGGTAATAGGAGGGTCTCTGCAGCAGCCGGGGACGTTAGAGATTGCCTAAACTGCAGATTTGATAGTAACGAAGACATTACGGATAGCAGTTCGGGCATCGGGTGTGCAAGAGCGAGCGAACCGAACGCCGTCGGACTTGGGTGGAGGTGAAGACGAGACAGCTTTTAGGATGTCGAGAATGGTCAAAGACACGTCAATTTCGTCATCGTCGTACATATTGAGCGAGTCGGAGAAATCAGAGTAGGTGCTCTGGGAGAGGAAGAGGATACCTCTGTGGGGTGGTGAAAGGACGATGTTGGGAAGTGACCGGGCCAGTCAAGTTTTGCATGCAAAATACTTGGAAAGAATTACTGTTGGCGACAGCCCGGAGCAGATGAATGGCGGCTTTGGTCAGATTTTCTTGGCTTTGATTTCGGCATAGCATTCGCGCTGTCGAGTGGAGTAACGTAAGTGCAAGCTCAGTACTCGGCCCGATGTTATTGCATTTGACCCAAGTTGTCAAAATGCGTCGCGACAATCCTCCGCAAAACTCGAACTCGAACTCACCAAGTTGTTCATCTGCGCAGGAGGAACACTTGGTATTGTGACAGAAGTATGCTGCTAGCTTCCACCTGTTGGCTTTGAACATACACGGCTCGTCGGTGCGGAAGCACGAGGTTGCGGATCTTCTTGCCCACCACATAGTTGGCATGAACACAGTTCAGCGTATTACTTCTTCTGCAATCGCCATAGAGATGGTCCCTACAAGAACATCATGTTCGCAAAAACGGATGCCTTGTTTGAGGACGATGATGAAATATCCACACGGAATATTTCCAGCCCCGATTTACTACAGAATGCCCCTATAAGGTTTGTGTTCCTGCACATGGTTCCACATACTTTTACCCAGGCTTTCGTTTAACGGGGCATTACATGCTTGTTCTCCTCGGTATCGGGAGGGATAACTTCGCTTGGTGGTATCTCGCCCTGCAGCTCAAGTGCACAGGAATCAAAGGTCGGGTTTCCTTCTGGAACGAGAAGGTGGGTCGACAGCGAGATTGTTGATGTCCCTACTCTGCACGTGTGAGAATGTCCTCATCCAGTTGACTGCGACGACGTCTACGATACTGTCTCCCTTTTCAATAACCTCGAACCGGTGGTAAGAGTCCATTCAGCGTATGAATGTTGGGGGCTGCGGCACTAAAATTGAGTGGAAGGTTGGTAGGCCTCTTCAATGCTAGAACGTGTTTCCGGTTCTCATCGGTCTATCGTCTCTCTGTCTGTTGCTAATGCAGTGAGAGGCTGACCTCCCAGAAGTTTTGCATCTGGGAAGAGTGCAAGTTTCCTGCGAAGGGCGGTCTAGCCCTGGAGATCCTTATGTTCTGAAAGGTGGGTCATTTCTTCTGGCCTCGGTTCACGGAAGACCTGAGTAAAGGGGCTTCACTTCAGGATCATGTTCGTTAGATTATCGACTGGTTACTGTGCCACAAGGTCTACAGCGTGCCGCATCATATAAACGCTTGTTTACCGGCGAGGACTCGTGCTGCTAACGCAACCTGACTTTGCCTGATTTCCTTTCTACACAGTAGATAATCTCCTTTCTGCGCTATTTGGGTTGCCATAGTTGCTGTCATACTGTACAGTATCTACAACTCATGTATGGCAAGCAATCGTTCGCGCACGGCGGGGAGGCTCCGTCCATCGCCAGGTTCTGGCGGACACAGGTGGTTCCCTGGCGGCGATTGGAACAATCGGAATGACCCCGCTCCTCCCTATACAAAGCACTCGTCTAACGACCCTGCACCTGCCGCTCAAAATGGACTGTTTGGTATGGGTTTCTGGAGCGGTGCTGCGTTGGGCGGCTTTGGCACCCACATGTTAAATCGCCGGGGAGGTTTCGAACATCGTACAAAGCTATTGGGAACATAAACGTACCTCTTATGCTTGCCCGCCAATCCCAAGTCCCCAACCACACGATCTGTTCTCACGTCCTGTCAATCGTCCTCTTATCGTGATTATAGCGATGACAGAGGAGAGGGTCCTTCACGTCTCGGTTCTATGAGGAGAAGTACAGATTATAGCGAGTCAAACGTCCGCTGACGATGTGTGCATTCATCAGCTTGACCTAGACTCGTCAAATATGATATCGCTCATGACCATGGTATTTCGTCAGCTCTATTGAGTTGTAAAACATGAACAAACTACTACCTGTAGCGTACGATATTGTATTGATGGAATGTTTCAAGGCATCACATGGTGTATCTTGTCCTAAAGCATGATTACAGGTCTCTAATTTACGTTGCACCTTGAGAACAGCTTGGCACAAAAGAGAGATACGAACAACGCTCCCCGATTGCAAGGGCCACGACTGTCGACGACGACAATATTATTCTTATGGCTCCAGTTTAACATGATATAAGCGAATTACTATGTATAGTATGCGACTTTAAGATGCACCATCTCCTGATCGGCTGTCCCATCTCGCATGATCCCTCCGAACTGACCTTTCCATCATGGCTGGAGTTCCTGAAGCTCATATACACTGCACGCCTGTGAAATCATGAACATGCCAACGAGCGCGCGCTGACGCAATACCACCTAGTCAACGAATCTGGCCTTGAAGACAATCCAGACATGCTATTCAGCTTCGCACCGGACAAACTCTATGTGCACTTCCATTGGGCAGATGGCTTTGCAATCACATATTTGATGTTGCAACACTAGCAATCCCCCACATAAACTTTTGTTAGTACGTGGTGACATGCAATACTGAGGTTTTAATAGGTATGAGAGTGGCAAGGGTCAAAAGACTGTCATGGCTGGAATGACAGTCACTCTGAGCCTCACACAAACATGAGATAAGATTTTACACATCACCTGGCTTCACTGATCATCATTGCTTTCTGCTCAAAAAGAAGAAGTGTGTGTGGGCTTGGTGGCAAACCTCATGCAAGCTAGTCTTTCAGCTGAAATCCACAGTACTGAGTATTGCAGATTTCAGTTGAGAGGCTATTTGATGTTGTGGGGTTTGCCACAAAGCACATACCTCTTTCAACTTATAGGGATCTTGCATCCATCTTCGGATTACCAGTATTGCAATGGGGCAATGGGTTTGACATCATGGTTACTGATGTGCCGGCCCAGATCAGAGTGTCGATCTCGACGCTCTCCGATCTCGACGCTCTCAAGACAGAGATCGTCCGGCAGCCTATGGTCCTGGCCATAGCGGACGTCACGGAGGATGATCAGACCAAGATCATGGTGAGAGACTCGGTCGCAGAGCTGGGCGGTCATGATTTCATACTTACACGTGCTGTTTTCAGTAATAACAGTGATATAGGCACATGGCTTGTTCAGATGGTCATGCATCCGTGCGACGGGAGCCATCTCCGAGTTCAGAGTGAGTACCCATAAGTTCCCAGCGACATCAGTCTCATGATAAGGCCTTTATGCAGCTAGTGTAGCGCGGAACAGTTCGACTACTTACATGCAGTGAACGCCATCTATCCATGGCGCTGTTGTTCTCTTACTCCCGAGCATAGCTACAGAGCGGTGAGACAAGATTTTGATATACTGGCGGGCGATCTTCGGTGACGAGGAGGCGATCATCTTGTGGCACTGCAGGGCATGCAGCGTCAAACGTCGCAGCTCGGAGGCCGGCACAGGTAGTCGATTGGGGGCCTGTCCAAAGGATTTCGGGCCATGATTGCTATGATGACGGCCGTGGAGCTGGGGAAATATAGCATCGCGGTTAGCGCATATGCCCCAGTACACATAGACACCCCACTGCGTGCGTCTCTCCAACTATCCATCAGCCGCTGTATCATTGACATGGGAGTGCTGACCTTTGCTCACGAATCCAGAACTGGATTTCATGGAAGGACAGGGAAAACTCGTAGGTCCGTGGCTGACATGCCGAGGATGGTTTGTCGCGAGCGTTCGCTGCGGGGTCTGCAGAGGTGGATTGACAAACAGGATTGGACGCCATTGCACAGTATCTCGCGCCGCAGCGAGCTGCAGGAGCATGCGAGTTTGGTGCCTTTCTTTTCCTTTGAGAAGGCGGGGTATACCACAGACCAGATGGTAAGTGGATGACTGTGGGTTGGTGGCGCAGTGACACAAATGGAACAAGGGGATGAAGAATGGCGACGGGGGATGGTGTCCGATTGGGAGCAAGGCGAGTCAATTATTGACGCTTCTGCAGGTGGAATGGAAAATACACACGTTGTCAACAGAATGTTGTGAGTCATATATTGTGGGGTCCAAGTGTGCGGCTGGTCTTTTTTTGTCATTATCACTGATTGACGATATGCCAAGGACACAACACTTTGTCGGCGTGTATCCTCTTTGGTACCGGTAACCCTGGCGGCCCGCCCGTGGTCTTCTTGTTTGATTAAGAACGGTCACGAAGTGTCACCATCTCCGCCGCAATCTATGAAATGAACGGAAGTACTGATTGACGGACGTCGCCAGAAGCGGTCTTATGAGGGATGGTCCGTGTCCTTTTCACAGGTCGGCCGTCCACATGCTACTTTAAGGAGGAGGATGAATTCCGCCGGTCGGTCCCAGCTTGACAACGATAGCCCGCGGAGATTCTGGGCATACCTGCCACCCCAACACGTTTGGCTTTGATAATGGTTCTGAGGGGAGCGGCCGGTATATTTGCTTATGTCAAAGCGCTGAATCAACAAGACTCACAATTGGCGCTGAGATGTATCGTCTGCCGCGTTCCAAATTAATGACTCAGGATAACCCCCCTTTTTTTTTCCTGGCATTGTTCGACGGTGAGTACATGAAATTCCCTGTGACGGCCAATCATACTAACAATTGACTCTAAACTAGTTATTTCGTCGTGGTCTACAAAAATAATGGTGATGCGACTGTGCCATTGCCCTCTGGCTCAGTGTCTGGACTCGAAGCCGAGAAATCCGATCTGCAGTCCGAACCATAGA
>QLPN01005381.1:0-24149 GCA_003314395.1 Albatrellus ellisii | reverse complement strand
CGGCTGGGTCACCTGTTGGAAGAGGTTGTACATCGCATTACACCCACACAGCTGACAGGGTTTACTCTGCCTGCATCCTCCACTGGGGCCTCCCCCTGTTCTGGGTGTCTATTGGGGAAGTTCCCCCACTCCCCCTTCTGGGTCTCTCACTTGCGTGCCATGGCTTGCCTCGATCTTGTCCACTCTGACCTCATTGGGCCCGTCAGTACCACCTCACTGGGCTTCCAGTATCTATATTTCACCACATTCCTGGATGACTATTTGGGTTTCAGTCTGGTGTACTTCCTCTGATGCAAGGACCAGTTCTTGGAGGTGCTTCAGCACTACCTTGCCCGTGTCCACACACTTTTTGGGTGGTGGCCTATCACCCTACGCACAGATTGAGGGGGGGAGTATCTGGCTGCTTCTGTTTCCACCCTCCTGCATGACCATGGCATTGAACATCAGCTGACTGTGCCATACTCTCCTCAGCAGAATGGATGGGCCAAACACTGGAATCGCTCCATCCTCGAGTGCTCCCTCAGCCTTCTCCACCATGCTGGCCTGTCTTCAGGTTTCTGGGAGTGCATGGTATGTATGGCCGTTCACACCTATAACCTTTCCCCCTCACACTGCCTGTGTTGGGGCACTCCTCAGTCACTGTGGTTGCCAGCATCCTCGCCTCTGGATGTCTCACATCTTCACGTCTTCAGTTGCAAGGCCTGGGTTCAGTTCCCCGCCCACCAGTGGACCAAGCTGGAACTGAAGGCTTGTCCCCTCACCTTCATAGGGTATGAAACCGGCACCAAAGGGTGGGTTTTCTGGGATAAGTTGTCTTCCCGTTGCATGGTCAGCAGTTGTTTTCAAAGAATCTGTCTTCCCAGCTCTTGTTGCCATTTCCATGCCCACCATGCTTGACATTTTCCCACCTCCTCCATCGCCACCATCTGACGGTGACAACTCTGATGCCCCTACTGATGGTGATGATGACAATGACGATGATGAGGATGGTGGCCCCAATGTCTTGCCTCCTGTGGGTTGTCAGCCTGTCCCTGGTGTTCAGTCTGATGGTGCACCTGTGGTGACTGAACTGCCTGTCCTGCTGCTTCCTCTCCCTGCTGAACCAGCATCCACACCCATGCCTGCTCAGGAGGGCCCGGTCACCCCACCTCATGCAGCGGTGCCCATCTCCCCACCTCCATGCATTCATGCTCAGCAATCCCTACGTTGGTCCGCCTGATTTGCCTCCCTGGCATGGGGCTTCATCTGCTTCGCCAAGTTGCCAGCATCTGCATGTCTGCCTTGTGGACAAGGACTATCCCATACCTCATCACTCCCAATGGGTCACCCATCGGCTGGCCCGTTTCTGTGACAGTGCATATGGACCATGCCAGTTCGTTGACATCCTTGGCAAGGGGGGGCATTCAGATGGTGACAACAACATTTTCACAACTCCCCATGGCACGCCTTCAGTGTTGGCCATCCTCTCCCATGCCCTGTCACATGACCCCTTGACTCTAAAACAAGCCTTATCCAGCCATGACTCCAATGCGTGGTGAGCAGCCTGTAAAGAGGAGCTCTCCTCACTCGACAAACTCCAAACATGGTCTCTCATTGATCCTCCACCAGGACACAACATCGTTGGCAATAAATGGGTCTTTAAACATAAAGCAGATGGGAGGTACAAAGCTCACTTGGTCGCCAAAGGATTCACACAAGTCCATGGAGTAGACTACAATGAGACCTTCTCCCCAGTCGCTCATTTCGAGTCCCTGCATACACTCCTCGGTATAGCTGTGCTGGAAGACTGGGAAGTGAATTCCATGGACATCAAATCAGCATTCCTCAATGGGGACCTCGATGAAGAGATATACATGGAGCAACCCCAAGGGTTCATCACTCCTGGGTCTGAAGGAAAGGTCTGTCACCTGTCTAAAGCAATTTATGGACTAAAGCAAGCATTGTGGCAATGGCATCACAAGATGCATGGGTCACTGCTTGGCTTGTCTTTCACTTGTACCTACTCTGACTCTGGCATTTATGTCTCCACCACATCCTCCAAACCACTCATCATTGTCCTCTACATTGATGACATCACCATTCTTGGAGGTTCCCTAGTTGAAGTAGAAGTGTGCAAAAGGCAACTACAAGTGCTTTTCCAAGTGACCGACTTAGGGGAGATAAAGTTGTATCTTGGCCTACATGTCACCCATGACAGAAGCAACCGCTCCCTACAGATAGACCAAGAAACCTACATTGGTGACCTACTTGACTGCTTCCACCTCAACAACTGTAATGCCACTCTCACTCCCTTACCTCCTGGGTCGACCCCCACAAAAGCAGACAACGATTACACCACCAATCGATCCCTTCGGTCAGAGTACCAGCAATTGATTGGGTCACTCCTATATGCTGCCATAGTCTCATGTCCAGACATCACTTTCGCAGTCATGAAACTCTCCCAGTGTCTGTCCAATCCTCTCCCCTCTCATCTCACCCTAGCACACCACATCCTCCATTATCTCAAGGGCACCATTCACTATCATCTATGCTATGGAGGAGGGACAAACACTGGTATAGTTGGATACTCAGACTCTGACTGGGCAGCAGATAGAGACGATAGGAAGTCCATAGGTGCATATGTATTCCTGCTCGGAGGAGGAGCCATCACATGGTCATCATGAAAGCAACACATGGTATCCCTTTCCTCCACAAAAGCGGAATACATGTCCCTCTCACAAACTGCTGCCCAAGGTCTGTGGTTGTGCTCTCTCTTACGAGAAATAGGTTTTGCCTTCCCTTCCTTGCTGTTATTGTATGGGGACAATAAGGGAGCCATCGACATAGTGACAAACCCTGTGGTCACTCAAGGGACAAAGCACATCAATATATGACACCACTACATACATGACTGCATTTCTTCCAAAACCATTTCCATCCACCACCTTCCTTCTTCACAAGTTGTTGCTGATATTCTCACCAAGTCCCTTTCTCTTCCCCTTTTTGCTTCTCATCATTCCAATCTTGGTCTCATTGACTGTGTTCCCAGTATGGGAGGGTGTTGATGCATCTTGCTTATCAATCCACTACTTCCTTTTTAGGCCTACTACTGTACACACACTCCAACTCATATACACACAGATACACACGTCTGATGGTTCTACAGTTACTGGTCCATGCACTGTAGCAGATACTATAAGTAGACTGTAGGGCTGTCACATAAGAATAAGAACTATTCTAGTTCCTCTACTGCGTATGGCCTGTGTTTCACAGTTTTGACCATTCCCAGGAACAACTGAATGTTGAGAAAGATTGATCTATGCCTTTCTATCACAACACAATACATCTGGAATGATGATCAATCTTGTGGGCATGAAACCAAACAGCCACTGTTACAAGGCACTTGCTTTGGCACCTCATAACACATTTTCTTCTTTTCTTTTTCTTTTTCTTTTTCTTTTTCTTACTTACTATAAGTGTAGTATTTACTCCAGTTGTTGAGCATTAGCTCCTACTTATAGCAAGGACTTGTCTTACCTTGTCTTTATCTTTATTTGTCTTTGTTTATCTCTCATTCATTTTGTGCTTGTGGCTACATTTACTTTAGCTTACTATGGATGATACTTGGTCACATGATCTCATTGATTGCTGTGCAATCATTGTTGATCAGTGAACCTTATTTATGTTTACTATTCTTAGAACTCCAGTTTTTGTATAAGTAGTTGAAGGCCTGGTGGTCTTAAACCCCAGTCTTGTCAACTTTGCAATCTAGGGATTCTCCTATACTGCACTTGACCTAAGCTCACTACAATCTTGCTTCATCCTCTAAGAACTAAGTCTAAGATCTCTAAGTCACCCTAAGTGTCACTAAGACATCCCACACTTGTCACTCTGGATCCTCGTTTAGTCATTGGTGGTATCATCCTCATCACTATCTTGTTGATCCCACTCTTCATCATCATCAGGAACATTTACTATGCTTACTGTGAGGCTGACACTGTTGAAGCCAAACAACTGATGAAAAGCTAAAACAACAAAAAAAAGGACAATTGTGCTTTGACTAGTAGATATCCCATATGTATTCAGTATAAAGTAAAAGAGGAAAGGAAATTAGTACTGTACCTAGTGGATATCCCAGATGATCAGAACTGGGGAATAAATGCTAGGAGTCATATAGTATATATAGTACTGTTCTCTAGGGCAGGAAAATGGCCTAGCAAAGGCTGCACAGTAGAGATAATAATATCAACCAATCAGAAAGAGGATGACTTATGTCTGCAGTAAGTGTAAGAACAATTAGTGATACTCTGCAGTAGTCATGAGAAAGTTGAGTGAGCATCCACAGTAACAATGGGAAAAAGGGTCATAAGTATGTCATGAGCAGGTTGATTGGAGATTGGACAACTTGTGTGTCATTGGCTGATAAAGATGAACAAGATAAATGCATGACTGTGAGAATTGCTTCAATGGATCAGGAGTGATTGTAAGATCTATGGTGATAGAGACATAAGAAAAATAGGAAAAATGAAGAAAGAAATAAGGAAAATAATAGTGGTCTGACACTTACCAAGTGCACAACAACTACCTTGTTACCAGGGGTATAGTTATTACAAACCTTCCCTAAGACTGTCCAATAGGCCACTCTTAGCAGCCACCTTGTGCATGATGAAGCCTGAAAGTTGCTGAGGTTACTAGTCAATAGTACCACAAAAGAATAACATATCATAGGGAGCAAGGGACTTCCCAGATTGAGGCTATTGAATGGGAAGGAAAGTCTGAATAGATCAATCATTCAGGAATCACAAGCCCAGGTGGATGGTATGACCAGTGTTTGACTAGTATAGTGCTGCTTGTATAGTGATGCATGGCTTTGATGTCGATTTTTACCTATCTTATGATGCTGGTCATACTGACATATCCTTATTTCTTTTCTCTTTATGGTTTGAGCTCCTCTTCAACTCTATCTTGTTCTTACTATATCTTCTTTACCTCATCATCTTCTCACCTCAGCACTTCTGCATGTTGCTGAGGTGAGTGTCTTCTCCTCTCTCAACCCTCTTCTGACATACCTGCTCTATGCAGCTCTCTCTTTCTCTGTGTACCCTCTACCATCTGGTACACCTCTTCTCTCATCTTATAGATGCTCTTCTACCTTTGGACCATAGCTCTTCCTCTTTGTGTGGCTAGAAGCCCATCTTGATTTCATTATGATCTATCTATTGTTTGCTTTGCTGCCTGCATTTTAACATTTGACAGGCCCAACAAGTGGGTTTGTTTGTTTTGAATTTGGGCTGTTACAGACTAGTACACCTGTCAGGTGGCTATGACCATATGAGATGTGATGAACAACTTAGACTGTAGCACAGTTCAAGAAAGAAGCCAGATGAGATTCAAAGGACAACCAGAGTGCCAAACAGGCATACAAGGATGGCATATTCTACAAGAGAACAAATGTACACCATGGTAGATACTTTTATAGTACAACCATCAGTCTTAGAATATTCTATGATGGTTAGTAATGTTGGAGTTTACAGTGACATGCTACAGTGAATGTATGATAATGTGACTGTGCATTTATGGTGTGAACATACAAATGGTGTGATGCACCACACAGACCTGTTGTGGGACTCAGGGATGATGTGGACAGACCCAATACTTACAGAAAAGTTTCCTTCACATAGTCTTTCTTTTCCCTCAGTCTGTTGGAAATATTATCTTAGTACTGATACTCTCTCAAACACCCACACCCCATACTTCTTATGTCAGCTGGTCTGTGCACATCTCAAGCATGTAGTTAAGGGGTCTTATGTAGTACTGAAGAATTAAGTGGACATCTTGTTAGATTTCTTTGGCATTTGCTGTGCACTCCTTCCCTCACCTGACTTACTGTTAAATATTAATCTGTATGTCATTCACATTTCATTCAGCTTCCTTCACCACCACCTACATGACACTTGCATACATCTTACTTACCTTCTTACTGTACTTCTCTCTCTCCTCAGACTGCCTTCTTCTCCATGCCCACTTACACACCACATGATACTCCATACGATTGCATTACTCCACTTCAGGCAATCCTTGTTCTTCATCTACATACTCTCTGCTCTAACCTTATAGAGCAACTACTATATAAGATGACTACCCCACTATACACCTCCTCAGATGTCTCTCTAACTGTCTGAGTGAGTACTCTACTTCTCTACCATCTTCTTTCCCTCATCACCCTGCAGTGTACTATCACCACATTGCAGCACTTACTTGTGTCCACAATAACTTTACTGCTTGCAGGTACTTACTGCTCTCTCCCCATTCAGGGACATGATCACTTTGATCTTATCAATCATCATGTTTGTCTTTGCTTGCCCAAGCCTGCATGTACACTTACCACATGTTAGAGTACTTACTCATCTCTCTCACACCTTGTCATGTGTGAGATCACACATACTGTACTATACACCTCACCTGGTCTGTGTGCAGTCCACTTAGGTATTTAGGGATACTACTGGGACACTATCCTACAGTCAACTTCTCAGTCATTCTCCCCACAGTTATGGACATGCTGACACTCCTTCTTTACCTTTACTTTGCAATCCTACTGTGTGCCTTTGCCCTTCTGGGCCTTCTGTCTGAGTTCTACCCACTGATGAGCATCATGCACACATAGCATCATAAAATAACCATCAGCAACATCAGGTGAACACAGCAACATTAATGCACTGCATGCAATAATCATCCATTCACATCAATTGCATATTTGCTTTAATGCTGGAATAGAGGACTGGGTTCAGCTGATGAGGAGCAGGACTGATAGGACATATAAGCCAAGGCTTTGTCAAGGCTTACCAAAGTAACCCTGGAGTCATGAGTCATGAAGTCAGCATTTGGTGTGATCATATGAGACTGGAGTCTGCATATACCACTGATGCGGGACTGGGTGCACTCAACTAATAGTTCACACTAAAAGAAGAGGAAATCCAGCCATAACTAGCTGGGGTCTATTCACTATACTAGCAGACACTATATACTCTAATGAATGGTGCACAGACCAGTGCAGTAATCTAGGACAGGACTATGTAAAGTATGAGCGCAGTAAGTATGGTACCATGCAACTACCTCATGGTATGACCTCATAGTCTAGAACATAGCAACAGTAAGTGAGATCAGATCAGATAAGATGAGATAACAAGAAAACAACAAGATCTTATCTTATCAGACCATCAAGAGAAACATAAAAGAAAAAGAAAATAATGAGCCAGACACTTCATAAAATGAAGCCTGACAGATCAGCACTTTTCCTTTTTCTCTAATCCTTTATAGTATGATACTCTATTGGTTCATGTCCAGACTCCACTTCATTTCCAATGATCCCTATGATCAACCTTGCATTGTAATTTTCTATTTTGTTTTGTTGTGCTCCAGTCTTGGAGCTAGACTTGTATTTAGATGGCTCATCATCTGCCAGAAATGAATAGATTCCCCCACCCATGATGCATTTCCCCTCTCCCACCTGAGTCCAAAGCAAAAAAGTGCTGTCCACTCTTCTCACCATGTGTCTTATAGCCAAGAAAGTACATGTACCTCATAGGTCACATTTATAGTTGTGTTGTGTCCATGTTTTTGTTGTATTGCATTCTCTTCCACATTTTACTTTGTTGCATTGTGTTGCATCCACATTTTAGTATTATTGCTTACATTAGGAAAGGCCTCTCCTGCAGAATGCAATTATGACATATATGACAAGAAGATGCTTGCCATCATTTGTGCTCTAGAACAGTGGTATCATTATGGAACTCCCAACCCAGTTGAGATCCTGACAGATCATGAAAACCTAGAGTACTTTATGAGTGCCTAGAAATTGAACCATTACTAGGCACAATGGTCTTGCTTTCTTTCTAGGTTTATCATCAATCTTATCCATTGCCTGGGTAAATCATCTGCAAAGCCTGATCACCTCTCAAGACAATTGGATCATAAAGAGGGGTGGAACATGACAATGAGAATGTCATTTTATTGAAACCAGAGTTCTTCAAACATTCAATCAATGCAGCTTTGATGAACTCTCCACTCCTTCAGAAGATCATGGATGCCCAGAAAACAGATGGAGAAGTGAAAAGTTGGAAGGAATTGCCTATGGAGGAGGCAAAAACAGCAATATTTGTGGGATGGGGAGAAGATGAACAGGGGCTTTTGACATATAAATGAAAAATATGTGTCCCTGAAAATTGTAGAGCAGAAGTGGTGAAGCAATGTCACAATACACCAATTGTTGGACATCCCAGACAATGGAGGACATTGGAGTTAGTGTCAAGAACATTCTGGTGGAAAGGAATTGCTGCATATGTAGGCCAATATGAGAAAGGATGCAACATCTGCCAATGAATGAAAACCTTTCCCACAAAACCCCAAGGAGAATTGACACCTAACAAAATACCTGGCAAACCTTGGCAGATAATTTCTACAGACCTTATCACTCAACTACCAGATAGCCAAGGTTATGACTCCATATTGGTAGTAGTGGATTCATTCACAAAAATGATCCATACTATGCCAACAACTACCACCATTACTGCAGAAGGAGTTGCAAGGTTGTTTTGGGATCATGTCTGGAAGTTACATGGACTTCCAGAAAAGGTTCTATTGGACTGAGGCCTGCAATTTGTATTGAACATCATGAAGGAGTTAAACTGAATGTTAGGCATTAAGACAGCCTTATCAACAGTGTATCACCCACAAACAGATGGTCAGACAGAAAGGATCAATCAAGAGATAGAGCAATATCTCTGGATCTTTGTCAACCATAGACAATCAGATTGGATGAACTGGTTACCTATGGCAGAATTCTGCTATAACAACTGGATCAATTCATCTACCAAATATACACTGTTTATCCTAAATTTGGGACAACATCCACACAGGATTTGAGCCAAGGAAGAATACTCAAATTGAATCAGTTGATGTATTCATCTCTTTGGAATGTGCCCATGACAATGCAACATCAGTGTTAAAAAAGGCAGCTGATGATATGAAATGATATTATGATGTGCACAGAGGAAAAACACCATAGGATAGAAAGTTTGGCTAGATGCCTTAAGTATTCAAACAGGAAGACTGATGAAAAACTCAATCACAAAAGATTAGGCCCTTATGCAATCACAAAATTTCTCTCAAACAATACCTATGAACTTGCATTGCCAAAATCTATGAAAATTCATCCAGTATTCAAGATAGTCAAACTCCTCCCCTACATGCCAAATGATATTCCTGAGCATATCATAAAATTGCCACCACCACCAATCTTCAAAGAAGGAGTAGAACAATATGAAGTAGGAAAGATTCTAAATAGTTGGAAAAGATGTGGTAAAACACAATACCTTGTCAAATGGAAAGATTACCCAGAAGAAGCCAATTCCTGGGAACTAGCTAAAATCATCACCAAAGATGTACCCAAGCTGGTTAAAGAATTCTATATATCTTACCACACCACTATCTGCACTATTCAAGAATGTACCCTTCCAATAGAGAAACTATCCAATAAAGCCACTATTCCTACTTGCAGATCACAGCTTGCCACAGGATTAGATCTCTATAGTTCAGAAGATATTGAAGTACCCATACATGGTCAGAAATAAGTTGACACCCAGATTGCCTTGGCTATACTAAGTCATTGCTATGGATGCATTGCTCCTCACAGTGGTTTGGCTGTCAAAAATTCCATCTCTTATTGGAGCAGGGGTCATTGATTGTGACTATTGGGGACCTCTCAAGATTTTTTGATAAATAATGGTGATAATATCTTTGTCATAACAGAAAAAGATCATATTGTGCAACTTATCCTGAAAAATATCTCCATGGCCAAAATCATTGAAGTTAATGAGTTGGAAGATACTGAGAGGGGGGAATCCAATATGCTCATCAAGTCATCTTGCCCTAAACCAGGGGATAATTGTCAGGATGTGTTTATTTTTCTATTCATTTTACAATTTATTTCAATCTTATTGCCTGAGATCTAGTAAGTACATCTTATCTTGATCTCTCATGATTATCTATGACTCATTGATTATTTGTCATTGGCCTGATTACTATACCAATATGACACATATTCTCACAGTTGCTTACTGATGCTATGCAATGCTGTGCATTGCTTACTGATACTTCTCACAGATGCTGTGCACCTTACTTACATATGCCTGCCCTATAGTGACAGCACATGATCTGTGCACAGACTCCTTTGCTATATTTACTGTACTTTGCTAGTCATGTATTCCTTAGCTTAGTACATCTGAGATATCTGCTATATGGTGAGTTAGTCTTAGTGTATCATCATCATCCTCTTGTCTTTCCTCTTGTGTGCCTTTGTATGACCTCACTAGCCAGCACTGGCCTCACACTACTGAAGAAATGATTGATTTCACCATGTCTATTGATGGTCATACTGAACATGCTACCTTTGCAGTCTGCAACCTGGGCAAGAAAAACCTCATCATTGGTGAATCATAGTTGAAAATCCACAACCCTGAAATCAATTGGTTACAGGGAGAAATATGTTTCACCAGATGCCCTCATAGATGTGAAGTACACCTCAAAGCCAATAGACAAGTATAAGTATGGGAGTCAAACAAGAAGTTGATGAAACAACAAAACTGAGAAATATAAGAAGAAGCCAAAGAACAGATTGCAGCTGAAGAAGAAGGCAATAGGATACTCATGGTGATGATAGATCAAAGAGAAATGGAGGCAGTCATTCAAAATATTAGGCCAAGATCTTGCCATTGAAGCAGAAAAGAAGTTGAAGAAGACTTTTGAAGATATTGTACCCAAAGCATATCATCATTTCAACCAGGTATTTGATAAAGAAGCTTTTGATGAACTACCTCCAAGATGTCCTTGGGATCATGCAATAGAACTTAAACCCAGGTGCAAAACCATCTGCTGGTGAAATTTATAGCCTATCCTTGGATGAGCAAAAACAACTGGAACTGTTCATTGAAGAAAACTTTGTATTTGCCCTTCTAAATCTCCTATGGCTTCACCATTCTTCTTCATCAAGATTACCAAAAACTCAATGATATGACAATCAAAAATAGCTATCCCCTTCCTCTGATTTCAGGGCTTATTGATCACCTTCATGGAGTGTGGTATTGTCAGAACGTACTTATTTTTCTCTTCATTTTACGATTTCTTTCATCCTTATCGCTCAAGATCTACTAGAGATATCTTATCTCATCTTATCAGATCATCAGTAGATCTTATCGCGATTATCTATGACTCATACTCATTTAGTCACTGGGCTGCTTACTATACAACTATGACTATATTTCTCACAGATGCTTACTGATGCAGTGCAATGCTGCGCATTGCTTATCGATACTTCCCACAAATGCTGCACATCTTATTTACATATGCCTGCCCTATAGTGACAGCACATGGTCTGTGTGCTGACCTCTATAGTATATAAAGACTCTCATGTAGTAGATAGCTCTTTAGCTTTATACATCTGAGATATCCGCTACACAGTGTGACTACTCTTAAGGTGTATTGTCTCATACCCTCGCCAATCCTCTTCCTCTTTCAGTTGTGACCTCACTGTCTAGCATGCGCCTCACAGGTATTTTACCAAGATGGACATCTGTTGGGGTTATAACAATGTCAGGATTAAAGATGGTGATGAATGGAAACCTGGATTTGTCACTAACAAAGGTTTATTCAAACCTTTGGTCTTTGAAACAGCCCCACCACTTTCCAAATGATGATGAATCACTTATTCCATGGTCTCATATCCCAAGGAGTCATGGTGGTCTATATGGATGAGATCTTAATCTTTACAGCCATGCTGGAGGAACACCAGAAAGTCACCAGAGAAGTCCTCCAAATACTTGCAGATAACAAGTTATATCTCAAACCAGAGAAAATGCAAATTTTGTTTGTGCAGGTTATGGCAGGCAACTACAATCGGGAGTAACATAAGCAGGAAGTGTATTAGATCTCCGAATGGAGAGAGCAGGGGCAGCATGACTGCAGCAGAGTAGGTAGGTGTGGTTACCAGAAGGGTACCACAGTGTAGTAAAGTGTTGCTGCAAGGAATGTCAAGATAAGCATAAGATGGGTGAAGTGTGGAGACTCACTCAGTGTTGTAAGACAATGTCTGAGGAGAAGTAAGGTATGTAGTACATCTTATATAGTGAAAGTAAAGAGAGTTAGAGCAGAGAGGCAAGTGCAGAAGTATAAGTATAAGGATGCCTATATGTGTGTGGGATGCATGTCATCCAGAGTATAAGTGGTGTGAGAGTGGGGAAGAGCCCCACAGAGGTTGTGAAGAGGTAATAGTATGTCATGTATATGTAACAATGTGTAAGAGTGTATGAGAAGTAAATGCCAAATGAAAAGTAAGGAGTGGGAGTTGTAGCAACAATGTACAGTGAAAGTTCAACAAATTTGAACAGACATCCATGGACTTCCTTGGCTTGAAGATTTCCTTTGACAAGATTGAGATGGACCAAGTCAAAGTACAAGGTGTCAAAGAATGGCCTATTGCCCAGAACTGCCATGATGTTCATTCATTCTTGGGATTCTGTACAACTGGAGTCCTACATATCCCTGAAGATTGGGCACACTTGACTTAAGCTACAAGCAAAAGAAGAGGAAATCCAGCCATAACAAGCTGGGTCTATTTGCTATCTACAGCAGACCTATATACTATCTAGAGTGGTGCACAGACCAGTGCAGTAAGTATAGGGCAGGCTCAGTAAGTAGAGAGCACAGTAAGTATAGTACCATGCAGCTACCTCATGGTATGACCTCATAGTCTAGGCATGAAGTGACAGTAAATGAGATCAGATAAGATAAGATAAGATGACAGAAAATCTTATCTTATCAGATCATCAAGAAAAACAACAAAGAAATCAAAAGATAAAAGGAAAGTAAATGCTCCATAAATGAAGCCTGACAGATTCTGCAACTTCTATCATTGTTTTATTTTTGGGTTTTTAAACATTGCTAAACCCTTGAATGAACTTATGCAGAAGGATGTCAAATGGCATTGGAATGAAGAACAGCAGCTGGCCTTCACTTGTTTACAAGATGCCATATGTTCTGAACTGGTTTTAGTCTTTCCAGATGCTCAGTATCCATTCCAAGTTGAAGTGGATAGTCCTGGTTATGCTACTGGTGCAGTCTTTTCACAGCTTCAACAGGATAACAAGTGGCATCCAGTCGCATATCTCAGTAAGGGTCTATCCCCTGCTGAATGCAACTACAATATCTATGACAAGGAGATGTTGGCCATCATTCACACATTAGAATCATGGTATCATTACTTGGAAGGTTCCATTCACACAGCTGAAGTGATAATGGATCACAGGAACCTGGGATACCTCATGATGGCTCAAAAACTCAATTGACATTGATGAGCATCACATGTGTGTAACATCAGAAAATGACCATCAGTGACATCAGGTGAATACAGTGACTTTCACACACTGCATGTGATAATCATCCACAGTCACACCAGTCATGCATGTGCTTTGGTGCTGGAACAGAGGACTAGGTTCAGCCAACAAGGAGCAGGACTGATAGGATGTATAGGCTGAGGCTTGGTTGAGGCCTGCCAAAGTAACCATGGAGTCATGGGTTGCAAAGTCAGCATTTGGTGCAATTGGCACTTTTCCCTTTTTGCTCATCCTTTATAGCATGATACATTATTCATTGTGTCTATTTCTGGATTTCACATCTCATTCCAATTTGTCTTTATGCTCAACCCTGCATTTGTAAAATTTCTGTTGGGTTTTGTTGTGCTCTAGTCTTGGAGCTAAGCCTGTATTTATATGACTTATTGTCCACAGAGACAAATAGTTTCCCTACCAACTGTGATTTGTCTCCCCCTCTCCTGTCCAAGTTAGAAGGCAAAAAAGTGCTATCCATCCTTCCATCTTTTGCATTAACTAAATCAAGAAAGTATGTGCACCTTGTATGTCATGTTTATAGTTGCATTGCATCTGTGTTGTGTTTTATTTGCATTGCATCTCCTCTATGGTGTTTTCATCTGCATTATTGTTGCATTGCATTGTATTTTGTTCATGTTATTGTTGCATTTACTGTGTCACATTTTGTCATATCTATTATGAGGCACTTGCTTTGGCACATCATAATGGTTTCTGTCAGGTGCCATTATTTGGTGCATTTATCCTTTTATTTCTTTTCATTTTCATTTATGTTTTCCTTGGATTATGATTAGATTAGATCATCTTATCTTCATCTTATCTGATCTACATCTAATCATTTCTACTTACATTCCTTTGGTCTAGACTATGAGGTCATACCATGAGGTAGCTGCATGATACCATACTTACTGCAGGTATTGTCTAGTTGACCTGCCCTTTAGTTACTGCACTGGTCCATGCATGTATAGCTAGAGCATATAGGTTCTTCTTAGATAGATGAATATACTCCAGCTAGTTATGGCTGGATTTCCTCTTCTATTGAGTGATCTTTAATTGAGTGTGCCCAGTCTCCTGCCTTTAGGGATATATGCAGACTCCAGTCTCATAGTTTCTTTTCTTTTCTTCTTTTTCTTTCCTTTATCTTACTTACTATAAGTGTAGTATTAACTGCAGCTGAGCTTAGCTCCAACTTATAGTAAGGACTCTATCTCTTATCCTTTACAGTACTATAGTATTCATTTACTTAGCTGTGAGCTTAGTTCCAAGTACTGTAAAGTGCCTTCATCCTTTCTTCCTTTCTTCTTTATTTATTGTAACATTTACTTCCTAAGGACTGTCACTATAAATTTAGCAAGGACTCATTATGTCTCACCTTGTTTATCATTGTTTACCTCTTGTTCATTTCATGCTTGTGGCTACTTACTTGTAGCTTACTATGGATGTGACTTGGTCACATGATCTTGTTGATTGCTGCACAATCATCATTGGTCAGTGAACCTTAACTACCTTTACTATCTTCAGAACTCCAGTTTTGTATAAGTAGTTGAAAGCCTGGTGGTCTTAAACCCCAGTCTTGTCAACTTCACAATCTAGGGATTCTCCTTTACTGCACTTGATCTAAGCTCACCTTCCACTCACTTCATAAACTCTAAGAACTAGGTCTAAGATCTCTAAGTCACTAAGTGTTGCTAAGACATCCTAAACCTTGTCACCCTGGGTCCTCATTTAGTCATTGGCAGTATCATCCTCATCACTATCTCATTGATCCCTCTCTTCATCATCATCAGGAACATTTACTACACTTACCAAGCACACAACAACTACCTTGTTACCAGGGGTATAGCTATTGCAAACTTTTCCTAAAACCATCCAATAGGCCACTCTTAGCAATATCTCCCTTTTATCACACATTTGCATTGCATCATCATGTCACCCTATAACAACTAACTCCCTATCCTTTGGTGTCTAGGGGATCTTATGGCTTGCACCCTACAGCATTTGTTGTGGTCATGATTGTAGATTTCCCTCTCATCAAACCTCAGCACCTATCAACATCAAGCTCATTGGTCACATTATTTGTCCAGGTTCCAGATAGAGATGGTTCACAAACTGGGCTCTACTAATGTTCACCCTGACCTCCTCTTGAGATGTTCATATTGAAGCATGGGCAAAGTGGCAAACAGCAGACTGAACATTGTAGTGTAGCAATAGGCTTGTGAGCCTGTCAGGCTTCATTATTTGGAGCATTTAGCCTTTTATTCTTTTCATTTCATTTCTGTTTCTCTTTGATTATGATTAGATTAGATCATCTTATCTTCATCTTATCTGATCTACATCTAATCATCTCTACTTACATTCCTTTAGTAGTCTAGATGGGCCTAGACTTACTCTAGCCCTATGAGGTCATACCATGAGGTAGCTGCATTGTACCATTACTTACTGCACTCTACTTTACATAGTCCTGCCCTAGATTACTGCACCTGGTCTGTGTGCCGTTCTTTACAGTATATAGGGTCTGCTAGTATAGTGAATAGACCCCAGCTAGTTATGGCTGGATTTCCTCTTCTATTGAGTGATCTTTAGTTGAGTGTGCCCAGTCTCCCGCCTTTAGGGATATATGTAGACTCCAGTCTCATAGAGCCCAGGTGGAGATAAAATGAGCCAAGAGGACAACAGTCCCAAGGGCTAGAGAGGCAGCTAGAGAGATAGCTGTAAGATAAGGGAAGAGGTGTACCAGATGATAGAAGGTACACAGAGAAAGAGAGAGCTGCATAGAGCAGGTATGTCAGAAGAGGGTTGAGAGAGGAGAAGAAATACTCACCTCAGTAACATGCAGAAGTGCTGAGGTGAGAAGATGATGAGGTAAAGAAGATATAGTAAGAGCAAGATAGAGTTGAAGAGGAGCTCAAACCATAAAGAGAAAAGAAATACCAATAAGATAAGATAGAGATAAGTATACTTAATAAGTAAACAGTGTGATCAGCATCATAAGGTAATGAAAAAACCAACAGTTCAGACCATAAGAAGGGGGTAGAAGATGACAACAAGAACATCATCTTGCTTAAACTGGATTTTTTCAAACACAGGATTTTGGCTGCAGCAATCAATCCTCCTATTATGAAGAAGATCATGGAACATCAGAACAATGATCACAACTGTATTGTATGGGACAAGTTGGGTGCAGACTTGAGGAAAACTGCTATACTCACATGATGGAGTGAAGATGAAAAGAAGACACTCTACTATGATGGGAAGATCTATGTTCCAGAAACATGTCATGCTGATTTACTCAAGTCCTGCCATGATTCACCAATTGTAGGACATCCTGGATACAAGAAAACCTGGAGATAGTTTGTTGACATTTCTGGTTCCCTAACATGGCATCATATGTGGAGAAGTATGTGAGTTATGCCAAAGGACATAAACTTTCCCAACAAAACCACAAGGAGAGTTAACACCATCCCTTCTTGTCCTTGGTAGATCATCTCCACTGACCTCATTGTGAAATTGCCTGAAAGCCAAGGCAATGATTTTATTCTCATGGTCATGGATCATTTTAATAAAATGATTCATGCTATTCCTACCACTGAGACAATCACAGCAGGAGTAGCATGCCTTATGAGAGATCATGTTTGGAAACATGGTCTTCCAGAGAAAGTGCTTTCAGATTGAGGGCCACAATTTGCATCACAGGTTATGTGTGAACTCAATTGTTTATTTGGGATTCAAACAGCTATGTCTACAGCTTACCATCCCCAAACTGATGGACAAACAGAACAGATTAATCAAGAAATAGAACAATATTTCTGTCTCTTCATCAATCATCGACAAAATGAATGGGCAAGTTGGTTACCCATGGCAGAATTTGCTTGAAACAATTGTGTTCATTCTTCAACAAAATATTCACCCTTCATGTTGAATTATGGACAAGATCCATGAATGGGTCATGAACCCTGCACTTCTACCAAGATCGATTCAAAGGACAAGTTTGTAACAGGGCTCAAATATATCAGAGAAGATGCAGAAGTATCATTGAAGAAGGCAGCAGAGGATATGATGAAGTTTTATGATGAACATAGAGGCAAAACCCCAATTTATACCATTGGAGATGAAGTATGGCCTGAAGCCACAAACATTGACACTGGAAGATCAATGAAGAAACTGGACCACAAACACCTTGGAACTTATAAAGCACTTGAAATACTTTCCAACAATGTGTATTGTCTGAAACTCCCAAAGATGATGAAGATTCACCCCATCTTTCATGTTGTCAAACTTCAACCATTCATCAAGGATGTTATCATTGAAGGAGACATTCATCCTCCTCCCATCATTGAAAATGGCATGGAAGAGTATGAAGTTGAGGAAATCCTCAATAGTCATCTATATTGTGGTAAGGTTCAGTATCTGGTCAAATGGAAGGACTACCCTGCAAAAGAGAATTCCTGGGAACCTGCTTCAGTGTTGATGGAAGATATTCCTGATATACCCAAGAGGTACCATACAGAGATTCCCCAAGTGGTACATTCAATAGCCATTTACTCCCTTTACCAGACTGAATTTTCAGATGATTTGATGGCTAAACCTCACTTTGCTCAACACCTTGTGGAGAAATCTCCTATCACATCATTCCCTCCTCCAGATGACTGCTAAGAGTGGCCTATTGGACAGTCTTAGGGATTGTTCAATGTGGTACTCATGGCAACAAGATGGTTGTAATAGGCAATGTGAACATTCCTAGTGATGATGAAGATAGGGATCAATGATGTAGTGATGAGGATGATACCACTGATGACTAAACAAGGATCCAGGATGACAAGTTTAGGATTTCTTAGTGACACTTAGTGACTTAGAGATCTTAGACTTAGTTCTTAGAGTTATGAAGTGAGATCAAGGTGAGATCAAGTGCAGTATAGGAGAATCCCTAGATTATGAAGTTGACAAGACTGGGGTTTAAGACCACCAGGCTCTCAACTACTTATACTAAAGACAAGTCCTAAAGATAGTACAAAAAAGTAAGGTTTACTGATCAATGATGATTGCACAGCAATCAACAAGATCATGTGACTAAGACATGTCTGTAGTGAGCTAAGTAAATGTAGCCACAAACACAAGTGAAATGAGAGATAAAAAAGACAAAAAAAGACAAACAAAGATGAAAAGATGAGTCCTTGCTATATGTATAATGATAGTCCTTAGCAAGTAAATGTTATAATAAATAAAGAAGAAAGGAAGAAAGGATGAAGGCACTTTACAGTACTTGGAGCTAAGCTCACAGCCACAGTTAATACTACACTTATAGTAAGTAAGATAAAGGAAAGAAAAAGAAGAAAAGAAAAGAAACTGTTATGAGGTGCCAAAGCAAGTGCCTTGTAACAATGGCAAATACAAATCTATTCCTTTCAATATAGTTGAAGTCAATGAAAACTCTTCTGACAAAGAATTATCACTCTGAAAACTCTTCTGACAAAGAATTACCACTCTGAAAACTTATGAATACTTCAAAGCCCTCATCTTTTATTCCATTATCCACTTCTGACTTTGCTGCTATCCCTTTCAAGCCAATGGAAGAAGACATTTGTTATGCATGTTATGCTCCATTTTTTTGCTCATTGAGATGCCCCACCTCAAGAAGGGGGTATTTGTCAGGCTGCCTTTTATCCCCTCCATTTTTCTCTATATCTTTCATATTTCCTTATACTCCTATTGCTACAGGTTCCACAACCACCCCTGATCTACCAAAGCAATTCCCATGGTCATGCATTCCTCTTGTTCATCTTTATTGGCTGATGACACACATGTTGTCCAATCTCTGATCAGCCAAGTTCTGAAGAAGTTATGACTCATTTTCTCATGTTTACTGCAGATGCTCACTCAGCCTTCTCACACTTACTGCAGAGCATCACCAATCTTTTCCACATCTACTGTGGACATCAGTCATTCTCTTTCTGACTGGTTGTTATCATTAGATCTACTGTGCAGCCTTTGCTAGTTCATATGCCTGCCCTAGAGTACCGTACTATATATACTATATGACTCCTAGCATTTTCCCTCAGTTCTGATCCCACCCCCACTTTATGATCTGAACATCTTAAGAGGTAATCAGGCTTGGTGGATGATTTACCTGGGTGATAGGTAAGATTGAAGTCAAATCTAGAAAGAAAAAGAGACCATCATGCCTAGCAATGGTTTAATTTCTGGGCACTCATAAAGTACTCTAGATTTTTATGATCTGTAAGGATCTTTCTTGACTGGATTCTTTGCACCTTCAAGGTAGTGTCACCATTGCTCCAGTACTTGTATGATTGCCACCATCTCTCTGTTGTATATATCATAGTTTCATTCTGCTGGTGATAAACTTTTGCTGATATATGTGACAGATGCCATTTGTCATCATCTTGTTTTTGGGATAGTACTGCTCCAGTTGCATAACCAGAGTTATCAGCTTCTACTAAGTATGGCTTGTCTGCTTCTGGAAATACTAGAATCAGTTTAGTGCACATTGCTGATTTGAGTTATTTGAATGCATCTATTTCTTCTGTATTCCATTGCTATTTTGTGTGTTTTGTAGCAATGCATTAAGAGGTTTTGCAATATTGGGAAATCCTCTAATAAAATTGATGTAGAAATTGACAAATCCCAAAAAGGATTGGACTTCTGTGACTGTGATTGGAGTGGGCCATTCTGCTACACCTTGAACTTTGACAGGATCCATCATTATCTTGTCCAATGATATTTTGAGACCTAGATAGTCTATCTCTTCTTTCTCACAATCACATTTTTCCAGCCTCAGGAATAGTTTGTTGTCTTGTAGGATTTTCAAGACCTCTGTGATGATTTGGCAATGTTCCTGTAGTGTTTTGGTGAAAATGTGAATATTGTCCATGTAAACAACTACTTTGCCATTTGTGATGAGAACTTGAAATAGATGATTCATCATAGTTTGGAAGGTGGTGGGACTATTGCCCAGACTGAAGAACATGACCAATGGCTTGAATAGTCCTTTGTTAGTAATGAAACCTGCTTTCCATTTGTCTCCTTCTTGGATTCTCACATTGTTGTAGCCCCATCCCACATCTAATTTGGTAAAGTACTTTGCCCCTTTGAGTTTGTCAATCAATTCCAAGATGAGTGGTAGTGGATAGGAATTCTTGATCATTATCTCATTCAAGTGACAATAATCTTGTGCTGAATGCAATTCACCTGATTTCTTTTTGATGAAGAAGGGCAAAGCCATAGGTGATTTAGAGGGTCATATGTATCCTGATTTTAGATTTTCATCCAGAAACTTCTCCAATTTGGCTTGTTCTGTAAGGGACAGATTGTAAATCTTCCCTGCATGCATTTTTGAGTTTGGTTTTAACTCTATAGCATGACCCCATATTCTCTTTGGTGGTGACTCATCAAAAGATCCTTTTCAAAAGCCAATTTGAAGTGATGATATGCTAATGGTATGATTTCTTCAAAGGATCTTTTGATTTTCTTCTTCTCCACTTCTATCACATGATCTTGGCTGATGTTATTGATTGCAGCTTCTTTTTCCTCATTGCCTATCATGATGCACAAGATCTTGTCTCCCAGTCATGTTTCTTCTTTGTCATCTTCATTGACTTCTACCATTTTTGGTACTTCCTTCTTCAATTGTGTTACTTTCTTTGCTGTTTGGATTCTTGTCCTGGACTTTTTCTCTTCAAGAAGTCTAACTTGACATCCTCTAGGGCATCTTGTAAATATCACCTTTCCTGTGTGCCAATCTATTTCTGGGTTATGGATTGTAAGCCATGTTTCTCCCAATATAAGATTGACTTTCCCTAGACCAGTGACACAGAACATTGTTCTTTTGGTATGGTCATAGGCTTTTAGGATGAGATCAACTGTTTCTCTGTTTTCATTGTGCATGCCATTGACATTATAGACTGGAATGGAATTTGGTCATTTTTTCATGTTTAAGTTATTTTTCTTGACAAAGTCTTTGTCAATGTAGCAGGTCATGGCTCCTGAGTCTAGTAGAGCATCAATGGTAACTTTCTCTTCTGTGTCTACCATCTTGATTTCTACTTTGATCATGGGTAGTTCTGTTTTTACTCCCATAATGACATGCTTTTCTTTGTGAGAGGGCATACTCTCAGATACCTCTTCTTTCTATTTCTTTGCTTCCTGATGTGTGGGAATAGTGATATATTCATCAATTGGATCACACACATTGGTGTGATCAACAGTGCTGTCATCAGGAACAAGAACAGAAAAATGATTGGAGGACAGTCCAGTGGTATCTACTGGCCATCCTTTGCAAAACCCTGCTTATCAACTGGTAAGCCTCTCTTCATCCACTTGTCATTCATCAGCTTTGTAAAATCATCTGTTGACATCTGCCTGATGTCTTCATGAATCTCTCTGATGGTTTTCTTCCACTTCTGTGGGCATTCATGTGATATATGCCCTTCCTGTCTGCAATTGAAGTATATAATGGATTTGCATCATTGAGCCCTATCAACATCCATTGGCACTATGGCATTGCTGGCAGTGTTTTGTGGAGGGCTGGCAGGGGGATTGAATTGATGATTTGTTTGATAGTGTGGTGTCCATGCTGTTGCTCCCCTGTCTTGCATGAGTTGCTTGAACTCATGCATATGTCTGTCTGTTTGTTGAGCCATGCACTGCCATTCAAGGTATGTGACTGGTGGAGGATTGATATTATAGATCTTTTGAAGGAGATCTGTATTGAGTCCTCAGCAATAACAATCTATGAGAGCATATTCATCATATTTTGTCTTTTCTGCTGTAAGTAGGGACTCAGTTATATATTCCTCTGCCATCTTACTCTGCTGCTGGATTTTATGAAGAGCTTGTTTGGCAGTGTGAGCTTTATTGGGGTCCCCAAACTGTTCCTGGATCTTGGTGTTGAATCTGACTGAATTCTGGAAGGGCATAGGGTAGAGTGGATTGAGGATTGGCCTCATGTAGTTGCTAAACAGCAACTTGTAAATTTGTCCATGCTTCTGCACTTCCTCCTATCATGTAAGATAGGGCATATGTTGTCCAGTCACTGTCTGACCACATTTTGTTTGTTGCAAACACCAAGAAGAGCTCCTGGATAAACAAGTCTAGTTTCTTGCACTCCCCTGTAAAGGGTTTAGGTGCAGAAACTTTCACCCAGTGTTGGCCAAATACATGGCCCATGGGGCCTGCAACAGAGCCAGATGTACCAACTGGTATATGTGTTGGGATTGGCTGGGCATTCATCATTGCTGTGATACTGGCCAATGATTTGGTGATTTGCACCAATGCATTCCCCATTGCCAGAAATTGTACATTGTGGTCCCTTGTTTGGTTTCCCATCTCCACCCTCATCATCTCCACTGTATCCTCCAGATCACTGATGTGAATTTGCTGTATTTCATTTGCCTCTCTTCTTTCCCTTTCCCTTTCTTCTGAAGAGTCTTTAACCATTGGAGCTGGTTCCAACAATACCTAGTTCAAGCTCAGTCCTGCTTGACTCATTGCTCATTACCAAAGACGAATGCTTGGGGGAATGAATTGTAATATGGGTTGTATCAGAACATACTTATTTTTCTATACATTTTACAATTTCTTTTGATCTTATCATTCGAGATCTACTCTATCCACCTTATCTACATCTTATCAGATCTCTCATGATTATCTATGACTCATCTCTGACTCATCATCAGACTGCTTACTATACATCTATGACTATATTCCCCACAGTCACTTATTGATGCTGTGCAATGCTGCACATTGCTTACTGATGATTCTCACAGATGCTGCACATTTTACTTACATATGCCTGCCCTATAGTGACAGCACACAGTCTGTGCACTGATCTCTTTAGTATATATAGGGTACTCTTGTAGCTCATGTTCTTCAGCTTTATACATATGAGATATCCACTTATCCAGCATGACTCATCTTAAGTGTATTTTCTCATCCCTTCAACAATCTCCTCCTCTGACTTTCGTGACTTTGCTGTCTAGCATGTTCCTCACAGGTTGATTCACTTGTGGTAGTTCAGAAAGAAGTGTAAAGGGAATTGATCTGGATGATCATTGTAGTATGGATTATGTTGTTGTAAAAACCAGATAGCCTACTGGCATCTGTACCAGTATGCAAATCCATAATATCATATCTTCTGAGGGTGGCAGAGGTGTTTTGGTTGTGTGGGTAGTGTAAGAGGACCTGCTAGTCTGGCATATGATTTGCTGGATCTAGTCCTCTTTTCTGAATGAAGTTGTTTCAGAATGGTGAAAAATCAAACCACATGAAGTGAAAACTCTCTGCACCTTTTCAAGAGTACAGGCCTTTCAAACACAGAGTGGAAGGTGGTGTGTAGGTGATGTAATATAGGTGCTACTTATACTATGAAAGTGATCTTGTTATACTGAAAATTATCATACTCCTGGTCTAAACAGTTGTCAGGAGGATCTGTGGTGCCCCAGTAAGTGGTAGACACCCTTGTGCTGCTCACTGAGGCAATGTGTGTTATGAGGCACTTGCTTTTGCACCTTGTAACATTTTTCTTTTTCTTTTTCTTTTTCTTTTTCTTTTTCTTTTTCTTTTTCTTTTTCTTTTTCTTTTTCTTTTTCTTTTTCTTTTTCTTTTTCTTTTTCTTTTTCTTTTTCTTTTTCTTTTTCTTTTTTCTTATACTTTACTTACTATAAGCATAGTATTAACTACAGCAGTGAGCTTAGCTCCTACTTATAGTAAGGACTCATTTCT